>CAMOHE010042741.1:0-30881 GCA_946598075.1 Artocarpus hirsutus | reverse complement strand
CCCCCCCCCCCCCCCCCCACCAAAAAAAAAGAAAAATCTAAAACACACAGCAACCATTTCCTCAAAGATTTTAGAAAAATAAACTAGATACTCAATTCTCCAAGTTCTTGGATACGTTTAAGAAGATTCACATCAATGTCCCCTCTGTTGATGCTTTAGAACAAATGTCAAATTATGTTGAGTTCATGAAGGAGGTGATGTTAAAGAAAAGAAGAATAAAGGATCATGAAATATTGAATCTTATTGAGAATTGTAGCGCTATTCTCTAACACAAGCTTCACCATACCTTGTGTAAGTGCAAGCTCATCATTTACGAAGGCGTTATGTAACCTTGAGGCTAGTATTAATCTTATGCCTCTCTTTATTTTTTGGAAGTTAGGGATTGGCGAAGTCAAACCTATAAGAATCATTTTACAACTTGTGCATAGATCCATCACCTATGCAAAGGGAATAATTAAAGATGTATTGGTCAAGGTAGGCAAATTTATCTTTCCCATTGATTTTGTGGTTTTGGATATGGAAGAGGATCGTAAGGTTTCTTTGATTCTTGGAAGACTATTTCTTGCCACCAGACATGCCTTCATTAATGTTCACTGAGGTGTCTTGACTTTTAGACTTAATGATGAGGAAGTTTGGCTCAACATCTAGAATTCAATGAAGTTCCAGAAAGAATCACCTTCTTGTCACTAGATTGATGTTATTGATGAGTGTGTAAAGGAGTGTATGGAAGAAATGGCATCTTATGACTAATTAAAGGATCACTTTGCTAGACCCTCAATCAAAGAGAGTGATGTCATGGATTTAGAGGAAGTTCTTTTGGACGAGGCGAAAAGTGTGGAAACTACCCCAACAAATGAGGATTTGTTTAAAGAAGTGAAGCCCACTAATTCTCAAGTTGGCTTGGAATTGAACCATTACCTAAACATCTTTGCTATGCCTTTTTAGGAGAAAATTCTTTGTTTCTAGTATCATCTCTATATTGTTGACTCAAGATGAGGAAGGCAAGCTACTTAATGTCTTGAGGAAGCACAAGTCTGTTTTAGTATGGTCCATCTCCAACATCAAGGGAATAAGCCCTGCCATTTACATGCACAAGATTTTTATGGAGGAAGATTACAAACCAACTATGAAGTACCAACAAAGGCTTAATCTAGCAAGAAAAGAGGCAGTGAAAAGTGAAGTTCTCAAATGGTTGGATGCTAATATTATCTACTCCATTTTTGATAGTTTGTGATTAAGCTGTTTTCAAGTTGTTCCAAAGAAAAGAGGCATGACAGTCATGGAAAATGAGAATAATGAGTTGATTCCTACTAGAACGGTTACAGTTGGTGGGTTTACGTTGACTACCAAAAGTTGAACGAGGCTACAAGAAAAGATCACTTCGCATTCCCCTTCATTGACCAAATATTGGATCGCTTGGCTGGGTATTCTTATTATTACTTTCTTTATGGTTACTTGGGTTACAAGCAAATTGCCATCGCACCTGAAGATCAAAGAAGACCACTTTTGCTTGCCCATAGAATACGTTCATATTCTAATTAATGCCTTTTGGGTTGTGCAATACTAATGTGCCACTTTTCAAAGGTTATAATGGCTATCTTTTTGGATGTAGAAGCAAAGATCATAGAGTTATTTATGGATGATTTTTCCTTGTTTCAATCCTCTTTTGATCATTGTTACACAATCTCTCTCTTTTCTTGAAATGATGTGAAAAAAAGAACTTAGTACTAAATTAGGAAAATTTTCTCTTCATGGTACAAGAGGGAATTGCATTGGGTCATAGAATCTCTTCCAAGGGCATTGAAGTGGATTGGGCAAATATTTTGATGATTGAAAAGCTTTTTCCACCAATCAATGTCAAGTGAATTCAAAGTTTTCTCTGGTATGTAGGTTTCTACTGGTGCTTCATCAAGGATTTCTCCAAAATTGTCAAGTCACTTTATAATCTCTTGGAGAAATACATCCCATTTGACTTTAATGATGAATGTTTGATGGCTTTCCAACTCATTAAGGAGAAATTAATACTAGCTCTAATCATGGTGGCACCTAATTGGAGTGAATTGTTTGAGATCATATATGATGTTAGTGACTTTGTGGTTGGAGCGGTTCTTAGCAAAAGACAAGACAAGATTTTCTGGGAAATTTATCATGCAACTTGTACTCTTAATGAAGCACAATAAAATTACACAACTATTGAGAAAGAGATGTTGGTAGTGGTTTATGCTTGTTACAAATTCTGATCCTGCATCATTGGATTAAAGGTAATTGTCTTTATTGATCATCCCACTATCCGCCATCTTTTTTTTTTTTTTTTCTAAAAATGATGCCAAGCCAAGATTGTTAAGGTGGATTCTTTTGCTACAAGACTTTGACATAGAGATTCATGAAAAAAAAAGTAGTGAAAATGTGGTTGCTGATCATCTATCGTGGATTGAGCATGAGCTTAAAATGGTAGTACTCTTATCCAAGAAGAGTTTTTGGATGGACAATTCTTTAGTATTGAGGTTTGATTACCATGGTATATGGATATTGTCAATTATCTTGCTTGTAATGTATTACCTCCTGACCTCTCTTACCACCAAAATCAGAAATTCTCGCATGACATAAGGAGCTATTTTTGGGATGATCCTCTTTTATTCAATAAGTGTTAGGACCAAATTGTACGGAGAAGCATTTCAGAGGAGAAGTTTAATAATGTTGTTAATCATCGCCACTCTTAACCATATGGAGGACATTTTAGGGCCAACTGAATGGTGGTAAAGATACTTTAATCAAACTCTATTGGCCAACTCTTTTCTAAGATACCTACAATTTTGTCAAATCTTGTGATGGATGTCAAATTATTAGAACTATTTCTAAGCGCCATGAGATGTCTCTATACCAAAACTACTTCTAAAGTTTTTCAAGTTTAAGGGATTGATTTCATGGGAATTTTTCCTCCATCTTTTGGCGAAACTTACATTCTATTGGCAAAAAACTATGTCTCTAAGTGGATTGAAGAGATTGCTAAACCAACAAATGATGCAAAGATGGTTTTGATGTTTCTCTACAAGAATATTTTCACTCGGTTCGGCACTCCTCGCACCATCATTAGTGATGAAGGGACTTATTTTGCAACAAAGCATTTAATACTCTCTTGGCTAAGTATGGTGTTGCCCACAAAGTTGCCCTTGCTTACCACCTTAGACAATTGGGCAAGCAAAAGTTTCTAATTGAGAGATAAAGCAAATTCTTGAGAAGACGGTGCACATATACCGAAAGGATTGGGCACAAAAGCTTAATGATGCTTTGTGGACATACTGTACGGCCTTCAAAGCAGCTATCGAAATGTCTCCTTATCAATTGGTGCTTGGACAGGCATGTCATCTTCTGGTTAAGCTTGAACACCTTATATTTTGGGCAATCAAGAAGCTCAATTTTAATTCGAAGGCTTCCAAAAAGTGAAGATTGTCTCAACTTAATGAGCTTGAAGAATTTTGGAATGAGGCCTACGAGAGTGCAAGACTCTACAAGGAGAAGGCAAGTGATGGATAACCTAGACATTATGAGATAGGAATATGCAATAGGCCAAAAGGTGCTTATTTTCAATTCCTGATTGAATTTTTTTTCTAGGGAAATTGAACTCAAGATGGTTGGGGCTTTTCACCATTAAAAGTGTATCGCCATTTGACGCTATAGATGTTGAAAGTGATGATGGCCAAACATTTTGGGTTCATGGACAAAGCCTCAAGCACTATTTGGGAGCACAAGCAAAAGTGGTGGACTGTATTTTCCTCATCAACCCCAAGTGATAATATGGTAAGGTCAAGCTAATGATGGTAAACAAAGCATTTTTTAGGGGGCAACCCAGGCATTTATTTTTATTTTTACTTTTATTTCTTTCTCTTTCTTATTTTTTTATTTTTGAATTATTTTATTTTATTTTCTTATTTTTCTTTCTTTTTTCTATAATATTTTTATTGTATTCAAAAAATGAAAAAGAAAAAAAGGACAAAAGAAAGAAAAAAAAGGAAAAGTGAATGAAAAAAAAAGGGCTAAAGCAGGCATTAGCAGTTGGGAGCTTGCCTTTGTGAGAGATCTTTTCTCGCAGTAGTGCTAAAGCTTAGAACATTGGTGCGACCACACAAAATAGACCTCATGGCCATGCAAAATCAGGATTTCAAGTCCTCTGATTTTTTAAGCATACAACTATGAGAATTAAAAGCCCTACGACCATGAGAAATAAAAGCCCTGCACACGAAGCTCTAAACTCGCATTTAGCCTGAGTTTTGGCCCTCTTTCTCCTCCCTCTCTTTTCATAAACAACTATCCTTCTTTCTCATTTCTCACACAACCTCTCCAATCTAATGAAACCTTCTTAAAAACCACCATCTCTAACCTTCAATCTATTTCTTGCCACCATCTCTCATCATTCAAACACTCCCATCTCTCATCATTCAAACACTCCCATCTCTCATCATTCAAGCACTCCAAACATAACACCATCATCCATCAACATTCTCTTGCCACCACCAAAGGAGTCCAAACTTAAAGGGACCAATGCTTGTGCAAGCTTCGTTATCTTCAATTCATGTAAGGCAATCTCAAGATTTTTCTTTTGTAGTTGGCGTAAATAGACAAATATTTTGGTTATTGAAAGATTTGGACTCACTTTAAGTGTTGAACAATTGGTTGGGTATCAGACATGTCAAGATTTATTATGCTTCATGGATTGGGGATTATATTTAGTTGTTGAAGGATGTTGAATGTAGTGATTTATGATTTTTAAGGTCATCTTGGAGTTATATAGTGAGCATTTTGTGGTTGTATAAAATTCTCAGGTGCCAAGTATTCATAAAAGTTTCCATGAGAATTTAGGATTGTTTAGGGATTTAATTCATTGATTGGTTAAGTTGGGTTGTATTTTTGGTGGGAATTCCTGAGTTGTAAGTGGTGTTTTGATTTTTTTTTTCTTTTTTCTTTTTGGAAGCTTGGGTCCAAATTGAAGAATATGGCATCTAGAGTACTATTGAAGCGAGATAAGATCTCCTCATCATTATCACAATATAATGCCAACCTATTTTTGTCGGCGAAGGCCCATGCTTAATATAAACTCTCCATCAAGAAGAAGGTTACTCTTCTAGAGCGAGGGATAGAAATGGACCAAGACACACACCTTCCTCCACAATTGGTATAAATCATTAAAGTATGGAAATGGGAGAAATTTGTTTAACACCCCACGGACGCCATTATTCCATTAGTAAGGGAATTTTATGCTAATGCTTTAGAGCATAATCACTTTACCACTACGATTAGGGGGCATGAGGTTAATTTTGATAAAAAGACTATCAACACTTACTATGGCCTCCCAATATGGAAAAACAAAGAAAATTACAACCTGTTAGCCCGGAGCCAACACAACCTCCATACCAGAATGCCAAACTATGATGAGGTCCTTCATACCATTTATGTTTCAAGGACCCAATGGGTTACGAAGAAAGATCATCATTCCTACTTCACCTATATCACTTTGAAGGAGGGCAAGAAGGTATGGATGCACTTCATCATCGATCGGATCCACCCTACATCGTATTTAACTATGGTAAGCATTAACAGAGCATTGCTTTTGTATGAAATTGCTCATGACCTCAGTTTTGATGTGGGGATTATGATTGCTTAGCTTATAGCTCAATTGGCACTCAATGAGTAGGGAGACTCCTTTTCCCCTCGTTGATTATTGAGCTTTGTAAGAGAGTTAACATCTGCTGGGAAAGAAGCTGGGAAAGCAAGGAGAGCTTCTTTCCCTAACCTGCCCGTTTGACGACAATGGAATCCTCCGCATCATACAAGGGCTAAAAGGATGGCAATCACTAGCTGTTCTATCATTGAGCTCCCCCACCATGCACCAATCGTCATGAACACTAATGACACAAGCTGAGAGGATGGACCAAATTGAACCATACGTGCAGGCCCATTAAAAGTGGGAAGTTGAGAATTTGTCATATGAGGTCAAGAACTATAGGTTCAAAGAGCAGATGTTTTACTACTGTGTGGACTTGACCCCACCAACATCCCAGAAACATCCCTTGACAACCAGAGTGCCCACCCAACCTCATCACCTCATCAACAAAAAGAAGAAGAAAAAGAAGAAGAAGAAGAAGAAGAGAAGAAGAAGATGAAGAAGAAGCAGATGAAGAGGATGGAAAAGGATACTAGGAGATGACCCTTGTCTTGCCTCTTCGAGAAGTTTTTCTTTCCTTGCTCCTTTTATTGCAAACATTGAGGACAATGTTTAGATTAAGTTTAGGGAAAGAAATGTATATCTCTAAGACTTGTTGTTGTTGCTCTTTGTTGTTTTCTTGGAGTCTTGTTAATTTTAGTCTCTATTAGTTGTTTCTTTTGTTTTATCATGACTTTTAGTTGACTTTGTTTAACTTCATTAGATATTGTAATCAGTTTCTTTTTTGTCACTTTTCTTTAATTGTCAATGTTAGTTTTGTTTTATCTATGGCTTCTATTTTCTTCTTTTGTTTCAAAAGAATTATATATATATATACACACACACACATACACATACATATTTTTATCAAAAGAAATGAGGATGAACAGAAACCAAGCATTTTTTTTGGGTAAAAATTGAGTTGTGTTTTGGTAATAATCAAAAGCCAATTGTATTTATTGCTTGATGTTGAATCTAACATGTAAACTGATATTTGTGTGCTTAATCCTTATGCAATTTAAGTTATTCTTAATCCTTCACACTTAAACACAAAAGCCCCGTACACTCAACCAATTACACATTTGAAGAAGCTTTATGCATGTAGCCTCATGATTTGAAGAACATTAGAACTCACTTGATTATTTTGTGAAGTGAAATCCTAGGCTACACATCACTAAGAGTGTAAATTAGGCCATGTTTGGAACTCTCTAACTAATCTTGTGCAATGAATTTACTTATACACCCCATTTGTAACTTACATATCATTAACTTTTTCTTAGTCACCCACATATATATAGCTTAGCCTTATTTGTTCTCTTTCCAAAATTTTACCTAACACTCACAAGCATTGATCTATTTTAAGACAAACTCATAAATTATGCTTTGAGAAGGTGTTTGATGCTTATATGAAGAAACTTCAATTTAAGGTTTTATAATTTATTTTTCTTGCATTTCATTTCAATTTTAAATTCAATGAACCAAAAAATAAAAATAAAAATAAAAAAAATACATTTTTGAAATTTCAAGGAATGCTCATCTAAAAAGTCATAGAACTGAATAAACCTCAAGTTTGGGGGCATAGTATCTATTTATATATATTTAAATACACATATATATAAAGAATAAATTGTGTGGGATTGAAAGAGGGATATAGAGGAATTTGATAGAGCACATGGACTTGTGCAAGTTAGTTTTGTCAAAATCTTAGAATCTATGATATGCTTAGGGTGTATTGAACCATAATTGAGATCCTTTATCCTACCGTTCACCCTAGCCATTCATTACAAGCTCGAAAAAGCCCTAATGGTCGTTATTGGTGTGCTAGTCTACATTAGTGGAGGTAGGTATAAAAAATGAGAGGGGATCAATCTTAAACTACCTATGCAGATGAGTAGAAGTTGGTCCTGCGCACACACACTAGAAGGATTAAGAATAGAGTAAATTTAGCACTTGGATTGATATTCTAAACATACATTGTGTTTATGGTATTGTTAGAGCCATTAAATTTTTGATATCATTGAGGCTTGAATTTATGACGATTGGACACTTCTCAATTTGTATTCATTTTGAAATCTTGGGTTCTTTTCATTCCTCTTTTGCTTATTTCTTTTCTTTTGTTCGAAGACTAGCAACATTGTAAGTTTGGGGGTGTTTAATAGAACAAATTTATTAGTGTTCCTAACTTATGTATTTTGTTAGTTTTTTTTGAGCGAATTGATAGCTTTTATCTTGTGCTTTTACATTTATTTTTAGTTAAATGTATCTTTTTGTTAAATTTATGTTTACTTTACTTTATTTTATTTTATTTGTTTAGTCTTATTTTTAGTATTTTTAGTTGTATTTTTATTTTATTTTATTTTAATTATTTAGCTTGTCGAGGAGCTTTTTTTAGCTTGAATCAACTCAATTTTTTGCCTCAGCGATGCACGGGAGCTCGCCTTCGTGCAATAACATAAAGAGCACTCACGGCCGTGCCATTACAGTTTGCGGCCACCCACATTTCATCTCAAGTTTTTTGAAAACTAGAAATGCACGGTCGCATAGAATGAATGCTAGCGGCTGCAAGTACAGCTTTTGCCTAGCATCAGTTTTACATAGCGCATGGCTACATGCTCTTTTCCTTCACCTCGCGCATGCACTTTTGAGCCAAATAGTGTGTTGATTTTGAGGCTAATTTGAGGTAGAATTCATAAAGTTTTTAAACACATATAATACCCATCTAGGGTTTTGTGCTAAGGAGATCGGGGCCTGATTTGGAGAGAAGGAGTAGCCATGTTCTTGGAGTCCAAAGGAGGAAGAAAGGTGAGCTTTAAGACCATCTTAGGGCTCCATATTAGTGGTTTTTTTACTCCCTCTTTTCTCTAAATTTCTTGTAAATTGCTATATATTTCTTCTTCATGTTTTGGTTTGTGTTTTTAGTTTTGTTTGCGACTATAATAACTAAATCTCTTAGTGTAGATGATTAGGGACCCAAGTTGATATTGTGTTTAATTTATTGCCTCTGATTAATACATGTAATTTTGATTTACTAATTATTTGTGTTTCTTTGAGTCTAATGTCTCTAATTGATTGGTCACTAATTAGGTGATTTTGCAATTAGGATTAGTACTTAGGAAAGGAGGGTTCTAATTATGGGTTCATGAATTGTAAAGTTAGGAAATTTATGATTTTCTTTGTGGCAAATCATAGAACATGCTTAATGAGCCCCACATAATTGGTTTTGAATAGGGATATTGGAACTAATTATTTTGGGATAAATTAGAATTAAGTACTTGAGAAAGCAAAATTTTGAGATAAATGAGAGTTCTATACAATAAGTTAAGGAAAACTAACTTGTCATTAGTCTAGGCATTTACCATTCACAAAGGAAACTTGGTGAAATAATTAGTTCCTTTAGACCTTTTCCATCATCATGTAATGTAGTTTACTTTTGTCGTTGATTTTAATTTCTACAATCTAATTTTAGTATATTTTAGCTTCTTGTTTTTAATTAAAATTTGCCATTAAATCATTATTGTCTAGATAAAGTAAGAAGAACTTAAACCGCAATACATAGTGAATTTTTTGTAGTTCAATCCCTAAAGAAAATGATACTTTACTACTTTACTCCTACTCTATTACTTGTAATCATTTTTACATGCACGTGACTACATATATAAAGGCCAAAGTGGTTTGGTCACTCCTTTTTACCTCATGACTGCTCCTTTTTGCATCTTTCTTTTGTTATCTCTTCTTTTTTGCTATTTCTATTTTTTTTCTCTTTTGATTTAGTTTTTTCCCTGAAATTCTCGTTCTTTATTTCCTTTTACAATACAACCCTTTGAAATGCATTTTTTCTTTATTTTGCTCCTACTAAAATATATTCCTTCAAATGTGTCCTTACTATTTTTTTTCCTTTTTATCAAAGGCTTCTTTGTTATATAATTTTTTTCAATGTGGTTCTTTAAAATTGTATTTTTTTTTCTTGTTGCTCCTATTTGATAATTTTTTCAAATGTGTACTTAATTTTTTTCCCCATCAATCCTTATAATTTTTTTTTCCTAATTTGTATGTTAAACCATTTTTTTTCAAATGCCTTTTGTCAACATTTTTTATTCAACTCTTTCAAATAATTGTTCTTTCATGGAAAACTTTTCTCTAATTCGCTTCAGAGGTAAGTTTTCCTAAATATATCCTTTTGAACATATTTTTTTAAATATATGATTTTGACACATAGATCCATAAAAAAACATTTGACATATAGATACTATCTACAAAAATATTTTCCACGTGCATAGTACCTACGTGATACTCAAATAGTAGTAAATAAATTAACAAAAGCAAGGAACATATCATTAACTATTCCCATTTTATTGCATACTTATTTATGTATCATGATTTAAAAACAAAAAGAAGTCAATTACTTTTGTAGTTTTTACTAAACTTAGCATATGAATTTCATTAAATACTAAAATGTTCTTATGCATAATTAAATAACCATTTACCTTGTAATCTAAAAGTTTGATTTGGGGCATAAATATGAACAAATTTTTTTTAGCAATAAGAATCTATTTACTAAGTAATCTCATCATCATTTTTAAAGATTGGCAACTCCATTTTTTAAAATATTTCTCTATAATTAATTTACATATAATTGATAGTAAGCTTTTTCTATACCAGGAATTCGTTTCAATTCCAAAAAAAGGAAAAAAAAAAAGAAAAAAAAAACTCATACACCTAATGTTAAGATCGATGCCCTAAGGAGCATGTGATATATTTGTAATTAAAGATATTTTGTACTAAATAAATAAAAAAATAATCATGCAAATGTTTCATGTGTTAATAATGGCCCCATATTACTTTCATTATTTTGATTAAGCATTCAAGCAAACATGTGTTCTATGACTATTATAACCAAATCTTGAGATTGGACATACGTGGAGTTTATATGTAGGATAGATCCAAGACTAAAGATTAATAATCCAACTTATACAGTTTGCAGTCTATGTATTTAGTTGGGCACTTTATACATAAGATTATAACAGGGATCTATGTCCAATATAAGAGATGATTTATCTAGGCCGTTGGAGCGGATTGACTTTATGGTAGACACATTGGTGTGGTATACTAATGGTCGTTACACACTATATTGGACTAGACCTAATGTGTGATTAATTTAATAATAACTCCTTTTATGTTAAATCAATTAACTTTGACAATCATCTATGTGTAATTTTAATCTTGAAGTGGATTCAAGACTCTATGTTTTTAGCTTGTATCATTTGATATGCCAAAGGCAACATTTCCATGATCGAAGACTTTATTGTTGGTAGGTTGTACGTACAACTTATAAATCTATGGTTCTTTAATAAAGAGTTAATGTAATCCTCCAAAAGGCATTTTTCAAGATTTTGAAAAAGAGAAGGACTTAGTCATCTTGATACTTGTGGTAACCAGATAATTTTCTATTTGTATTTGTTATAAAAAGAATTTTCCAAATAAATGAAATAATATAACTATGAGATAAAATAATTGGACGGTAAAACGGAGTTAAGTTCTTCATCTAATTATTGATAACATATGGGGATACATATGTGCATGAGGGGTCATGGACAAGACTATTTTATAGAGTCTTATAATATGATATATTATCAAGAATTTAGGTTTAGTGTGTTAGTGGAGTGACATCAAAGTTAATAATTAAACATATAATTCATCGATGATTAATTTATTTGTTATTATTAGAGCTTAATAAATATACGTCCATTGGGTCTTAATGCTAGCTCACAAATTCTAGAACAATTTACCATAGGTAATGTAGGAGTTTATACTAGACAGGATACTAGACTTGTAGGAGTGCACACACAGTCCACTTGGACTATGAGTGACACCAAGCCCAGTCGAATAAGACTATGGGCGTCAATTAGTGGGGGCATTTTGTTTAATTACTTGATTAATATTTTCAGAATAATATTGATTTAAATTTAATTATTGGGATTTTGTGATAATAAATTATTTGTATTTGAATAAAAGATAATTATTCATAAGTATTTTAATTAAATAATGATCTTAAATAATTGAATTCTAACATTTAAATAGAATTATTTGAATATGAATTATCTTAGATGATGTAGAGAATCACAAAAACCTAATTTGCCATTTGTTGAACTTGACTATCCCTTTATCTGGTGATGGGAATGTACACTGGATGTGGGCCTAGTGAAAGTGGCGTGTAAATCAAGAAGAAGAAGAGAGAAAATCTCTTCTAATTTTGATGGACTTCTACCTCCTCCAACCAACTTTATAAATAGAGGCCTTTAGTCCTTATTTATTCTTAGACTGCTATTGTGCAACTTTAGAAAGTTGAGCTTTGATTACTCTCTTTCAATGTACTAAGTTTCTAGGAGGAAAAATCATAGCATGCAAGATTTGAAGGTTGAGACTTTCAATCAGACGTGCTACTTTTGGTTCATCAATAGGTGTGTTTAATTATAATTCTACATATTTTTTATAGCAACTTGATTAAGATTTTGAGTGATAAATAATTTTTTTTAAAAATTTCACTATATCACTGAATCAATTTTCCTGACACAATAATTTCCTAAGTAACATAAACATGGCAATTAATTTTCTGAGAAAAAACCCATACATATAAATGAGCCAATTCTTGACTATTAAAGTCTCTAATTCTTGTAAAACATATTAATATGAATTGTGATGCAAATTGTGAAAATTAAAAAGTGGAAAGTAAAATGAAAGAAAAAGTGGTGAAATAACGAAGGAAAGAAAAAAAATAAAGAACAATAGTGAATTTTTTTTTTTGGTTTTGTAAATCAAATTTATAGAAATTAGTACTATTATATATAGAGGGGAAATTTTGAAAAGAAATTATAAAGAAAGAGAGTGTTTTCATAGAAAAAGAAATAAATCCTAGAAAAGAGAAATAATAGTAAAAACTCAAAAGAAGGACATGACCAAAAATTCTAAAATGGTATTAGAGGTATTTACTATAAATATGGAAATACATTTTCCCAATAACTAGTATTGTTGGAATTAAATATAAAACATAGCAGAAGGAACGGATCGCTGACAAACAAAATTTTTTTTAAAATTTTGTTCATCGAGAATAGCTATATAATTTTAATTAATAATAAAAAGATTTGAGGATTTTTACAAACCTCTTGAAGACCTATCAGGGTATCCTAGCTTTTCTCTTTGACACCACATTCTTCCAAGTCAAGGCTCCACACTAATAGAAAGATAAGTGGGCGTCAAACTGTAAGAATTAACCTCATACTTTTTGTGGATCTGCCATGCACTCATCACATAAGATAGTAGCGCTTTTTTTTTTAGAAAAAGAACTCTCAATTTTTCCTCTCTTAGTACTCTATAAAAGTTATGTGAAAAGATCTATTGAGATAATTGTTATATCTATCTTTTTATATATGAGTAGTTAGTTATTTTTTAATTAATTTTAATTTATTTTAAATTTGAAATAACTACCATATTAGATATATGAGCAAGGGATATATGCTACATTACTTATCCCTTTTTTTAAAAAATTTGAATCACTTACTTGATAACATAAATATATACATATATATACATGTTTACATAAAAAAACGTTAACAAGATTTACATATATATATATATATTATATAATATAATTAAATCTTATATATATATATATATTTAACTTCAAAAATAAATCATGTTTATTTAAGAATGGATTTTTAAATTAATTAATAATTTAATTTTGTGTTCATATTGAAAAAGACAAAATGTGGTCCCACCACATATTTGTCACACACGAAATTAAAATTATATTTAAATAATCTTATTATTCAAACATTATCAATCAATTAATTTAAAACATATTTAATTAATCTCATTAATTAAATATAATCAATTAATTAATTAACTAATGCTTAGTTAAATGTGACAACATTTGTCACATTACATTATATGTCACAGAATATTTTTTTGTATCACATTAATAACTCAAGTGTGAAATAATTAATTCAAAATTCAATAATTTCAAATTAAATATGTACAATACATTCTATGGCTTAAATCTAATACTATGTTATAGAGGTGACATTGGGGACTTATGGACCTATAACCCATGCCCCAATTAATTAAACTCTTTAATTAATGTGCCAAATTTATTAGTTTCAGTGTTACTCCACTAAAAGACTGAAACTAAACTCTTGAGATTATAGTGAAAATTACTCAAAGAAAATTAGCGAGTAGTTTGGTGATATAATCATTACATATAAGTCAATCCTCCATAAACAATTCATAATAAAAGATAGGTTCAATTTTTGTTTACCTCTCTTATTACATCTTTATTCTTGAGTTTTTATAATTCTCTAAAGAATAGTTAATTCATAATCTTATTATAAACAAGCTCTCTACTGTTTAAACCTCGAATTATCACTCAAGAGAGTTATTTTTTCTAACTTTCATAAGGAAAGAATAGATCCCATATCTGTATAATATTAGTCCTAGCCATTTATTACATTATGTTTCTAAGATGCTAAGTTACGATTTGTGTTTAGACAAATCTTGCCATGTAAGTCAAAAAACATAATGTCATAAATAGGAGTCTAATAAATACTCAAGATTATGATGTCAAATATATGATCATCATAGTGATAAATTTAAATACACTATTTGTAATAGATGATTATTAGAGATTTATAATTTAACTAGTCTAGTCCTATATAATCTTATTCTACAAAATACCTCTAATCTAATGTCTCTATATTAATAGCCTAGATAAGACTATTTCATTCTAAATAAGATTGGACCATACTTGTAATATTTAATTAAAGATCTCAAACTTTAATTAATTATTACAGACTATTTAGATTATTATCTATAAATTTTATCCCTAAGCATATAAGACTTATATGCTAAATTTATAATCATATAAATAATCATGAAATTTTCTTGATGTTTATAAAAGTATTCATAAAACACATAAGCAACCAAAATAATTATAAATATCACTTTATTTATTTATTAACAATATGCACAATGTCGTAGCTTAAAGGGCACTAACCTGAACAATCTCCCAGTTGCCCTAAAGTAGGTCAGACACATCTCTAAGACCTAAGTCTTCTATGTGTTCCTTGAAGCTCTTTGTAGGTAACGTCTTGGTGAAAGGGTCGACAAGGTTATTTTCTAATGCTATCTTCACAACTTTAACATCGCCTTGATGTATTATTTCTCTGATCAAATGATATTTTCGCTCTATATACTTTCCTTTTTTGTGGCTTTTCAGTTCTCTTGAATTTGCCACTGTACCACTGTTATCACATTACAATGTGAAAGGTCTATCCATGTCTGGAACAATTTCTAGATCATTTAAGACCTTACAAAGCTAAACAACTTCTTTAGTTACTTCATAAACAGCCACATATTTAGCTTCCATATTCGAATCAACAATATATGATTGTTTAATGCTTCTCTAAACTATGGCTCCACTACCAAAAGTAAACGTTGATCCAGACCTAGATTTATGTGTGTCTTTGTCTGATTGAAAATCATAATCTGTGTATCTAGTAGGAATAAAATTCTCACCAAAATATACCAACATATAGTTTTTCATTCTCCTAAGATACTTGAGAATGTGTTTAACCGCCACCTAATGATCTAATCCTAGGTTGGATTGATACCGACTGACTATACCCATCGCATATCAAACGTTAGGTCATGTACACAACATGGCATACATTAGACTTCCTACTATAGATGCATAGGATACCCATTTAATGTTTTCTTCTTCTTGAGGTGTCTTAGGACACTACTCTTTTGAAAGAATAACTTCATGTTGTGTAGGTAAATTACATTTTTTAAAGTTTTTCTTTGAAAATTTGATAGGTACCTTATCGATGTACGATGCTTAAGACAGCACTAACAGTTTGTTCTTGCAATCTCTAATGAGTTGGATTCCAAGAACATAAATTGTCTTTCCCAAATCTTTCATTTAGAATCGGTTGGTAAGCCATTTCTTTACATTAGATAATATCCCTATATCATTGCCAATGAGTAGGACATCATGTACATTAAAAACTAAGAAGATCATCTCTTTATCTTTGACGTACTTGTATGCATAAAGTTCATTAACATTTTGATTGTGACCATAAGACTTGATCACCTCATCAAATCTTAAGTTCCAAGATGTTGAAGCTTGCTTAAGTCCATGGATGGATCTTTGCAACTTGCAAACTTTTGGCTCTTGACCTTTGACTATAAACCATCTAGTTCCACCATATAGATGCTTTCCTTAAGATAGCCATTAAAAAAGGTAGTCTTGATATCCAATTGCCATATCTTGTAATCCAGATATGCCGCAATGGATAAAAGAATTCAAATGTATTTAAGCATAGCTACGGGAAAGAAAGTTTCTTCATAATCAACTCCTTCTTTTTAGGTATAACCCTTTGCCATAAGCTTAGTTTTGAAAGTTTCAACTTTCCCATCCATGCCTCTTTTCTTCTTGTAAATCCTTTTACACAATATGGGCTTTATTCCTTAAAGTAGGTCTACAAGTTGTTAGACTGAATTTGAAATTCATGGACTCTGTTTCAAGGTTTATAGCCTCCAGCCATTTTTCCTTATCAGAATCTTCTATTGCATAGCAATATGTCAATGGATCATCCTCACCATTATCAAGTATAATAGCATGTGCTTCTCCAATTTCCCTGTAGCGAGTAAGTGGTCTCACAACCCTCCCACTACATCAAGGTGGTATGACATCCTCATATGAAGATGTGGTCTCCTTATCTTGTCCTTCAACAATGATTGTTAGTTATGGTTTGATCTGATTAGAAAGTAACTCTTCAAGTACAACTTTGCTAGAAGGTTTATAGTTTATCATATAATCATTCTCAAGAAAATTGGCACTTGTCAACTTAAATGCCTTCTTCTCTTACGGACTATAAAACAAACCTCCCGTCGTTCCCTTTGGGTATCCTACAAAGAAGCATACTTCATAACGTGGTTCCAGCTTCTTGGTCGTTTCTTTTAGCACATGTGTTTGACGCCCTCATATATAGATATCTCGCATATTAGGTTTGCAACCATTCCATAATTCTAAGGGTGTTTTCAGAATAGACTTAGATGGAATCATGTTTAGAAGATAAACCACAATTTGTAGCGAATATCCCTAAAATGAAGTGGGTAGTGATGAGTAGCTGAGCATGGATCTCACCATATCAAGCAACGTCCAAATTCTTTTCTCGATAACACTCTATTATGGTGTTCTAGGTGTAGTGAGTTGTGATAAAATACCATGTTCTATCAAATAATCTTCGAACTCAGTATCAATGTATTCTCTTCCTTAAAGAGTCTTTAATTATAATTCTTAATTGCCTTTTAACTTTCGCTTGGAATTCTTTAAACTTTCTAAAAGTTTCAGATTTCTTTTGCACTAGGTACATGTATCTATACCTGGAGTAATCATTAATAAATGTGATGAAATATTCGTAACCACCACGTGCTTGTACAATCAATGGACCACAAATGTCTAGATGTATTTGCTCAAATGGCTCCTTGGCCCTTTCACCTTTTCCAAAGAAAGACCTTTTGGCCATTTTACCTTGAAAATAAGATTCACAAACTGGTAGAGAACTAACTTTTAGTTCTTTTAAAGAAACATCCTTTACTAGTTTGTTAATCCTATCAAGATTAACATGACTTAGTAGTAGGTGCCACAGGTATGTTTCATAATTAGAAGAAACCTTTTGCCTTTTGGGTTTTGATTGTTCAACTTTCTACATTTCAGTATTGAGCAGTGATTTTTCGTTAGGCCTCAAAGTATTAAGCCTATTTTCCAGATTTACAGAATAAATATCCAAACTATTTCTAGAAATATTAGCATAATTACTATTAAAAGAAACATTAAACATTTGTTCAAACAACTTAGAAACAAAAATAATAATAAACATTGTCTAACATTAGAAACCTATTTTTAAAATAAAGTTAAACTACTCCCACTGCTCTTGCCGAAACAACCACTTTTGTTCCCACTCTCACCGTTTGCTCCCTATTGGGAAGCTTCCTTGAAGAATTAAGCATCTGCAAAGAAAAACAAACATGGTTAGTTGCCCCTGAATCAACTATCCAAGGTGAAGTATCATCTTTAACTAAACAAGCTTCTAAAATGAGTAAATCTGATTTACCGTTGTTCTTCTTTTCTTTGAGCTCTTGCAAATACTTCTTGTAGTTTCTCTTCTAGTGCCTAACTACACTGTAGTGGAAACATTTTCCCTTGGGCTTCTTTTGCTTTCAGCTCTTGTTGTTGTTGTTGCTTTTGTTCCTCTTGGGTTGTCCTCCATTCTTAGACTTACCATTTCCTTTAGTTCTCTTTTTCCTTTTCTTGTTCTTTCGAGCAGAAGAAGAAAATTGAGCTTCTGCAATATTTGCCTCACCTTCTTTGGTCTTTTCTTTCGAAATAGACTTAACAATTTACAGTGCATAAGCAACTCAACCATGTTATATTTCATTTTGTTCATGAAATAGTGGCTCTTAAACTAAAGGAACACAAAGAAGAAAGTTTCTAAAATCATCCCCACCTACGTGGCTTCATCTATCACCATCCTATTTACCTTAGCCTCATGGAAATAGTTAACCATGTTGAGAACATGTTCTTTGATCGAAACCCCTGCTTTCATTTTGGCATTCATCACAGCCTTAATGGCTTCATGATCTGCCTTTTCAAAAGTTTTGCCAAACATATCTTGTAGAGACTGCATTGTCTCATAAGCAGTCTCTATGCTTTTGTGCTTCATCCTAAGCACGTCAGACATGCCAGCCTAAAAGAAGCAGTGGGCCTTGTTGTTTGTCTCGATCCAACAATCATATGCTTCCATACATTACGAGAGGCAATGGCAGCAAGTGGTGGAGGACATTCTATTGTCAGGACAAACTTGTAATTTTCATAAATTAGTATAATATTCATGTTACTCTTCCACTTGACAAAATTATCTCCAGTTAATTTTTTATTTGAGAGAATAGTGATGATTAGAATAGACGGTGTTGCTATAATAAATAAATAAATGACATAAATTAAACAGCTGCATAAACATCATAAACATAAACATACATTTTGGAATAGTAAACATGATGCATGATGCATATAGAAAAACACATAAAATATTTTACTAATTCCATGATTATTTAATTTTAATAAAGAAAGTGCCACCATAGGGTAGGTCAAATTATTCATAAATTGAATTGAGACACTCTCAATTAATTACATATGTTCAAAATATCTCATATTTTCTATATTTACTAATAACTGTTTATTTTTTGTCAAGATACAATTAACAAATTAATTATATCTTTATGAGTATAACCCACTATTTCAGACTTTAACAACTTAATTCAAAATTGCCGCCGTAGGGTAGGTCAATTTTGAAATATATTATAAAATCCTATCTCTTGGAAGCCAACCTTGTTATTAATTTAAATGGACACCCTTCGTTGGGAGGATAAAATCAAAGCGTTGCAAGGCGTCATCTAAATTTCACAGTATTGTGTAAATAGTTGAGACCGTAGGTTATATTGTCATATTACCTTCTCCCATTCATTATTTTAAAATGATGTGTTTTATCCTATAAAATATCCTATGTTTCATAATTCTAGTAAATAAAAACAATTTTTAATTACTAGGCATTATTATGTGTTAATAGAATTCCATCCTATTTACACTTAGATAAATTACTAGATTTTCTAAAAAAAATCTAAATTTAGTATAAATTATCTAAGCTACCCAACATTAAACAATTTAAAAATAGATAAATTAGAATTAATATGTATTTTTCCAAGCTTTAACAATTAAAACTAAAATCACATTATTTGGTTGATTAATAAAATAATTAAAATTAAAATTTTATAAAATCAACCTAATTAATTTTAATCTCATTAAATTAATTTCATCATCATATTAAGTAATTTTATAAAAATAAAATAATATGCAAGTGTATGTATGTCATATTATAATAACTATAAGTGAGCACTTTCCTTGATGGCATGTTATATGGCATGTTATACTACATGAACATGTTGTCATAATCATCGCATGAGATAATAACATGAAAATAAAATAAATAATGGATTTTTGACCGGATCCTTTTGAATAATTAAATTATAACCTAAAAAATAAGATAAAAAATTACAAAGGTATTCTTGTAACAACATATTTCCCAGCTCCAATTTTGTAGACTTCATCTGGTAATTTAATGTGCAAAAAATTGCTAGGTTACTTTTTAAATTTTGATAAGCTCAAGTTCGTAACTGAGCCAAAAGTCCATTGGGTTATAGAAGGTAACCCAACTGACGTCATCTTCTTCATCCAAATTTTCTTCACCTGCAACATGTGAAGTCGCCTCTGGTGTGAATGTAGAGAATAATAAAAAAATTTTTGTGCATGACTTTATGCTGATTCCCCTTTATGGATGAATTTTTTTTTTTTTTATAGAAACCATATAAGTTAAGCGGTTTATATATGTATATTATTTTTTTTATAGAATCCATATACGTTAAATGGTTTATATATATATATATATATATTTTAAAAGAACGGTTTAATGAAACCGTGAGTTGATTAAGATTTATCGAATTGCATCTCATGCACAATAATAAAGGCAAGCACCTTTTGAACGTGAAGGTACTTAGAAAAAAATAAAAAATAAAAAACAATAGTAATAGATTACAAAAAGCCTATGCCCCCTTATGGGCTTACACAGATTTGATCTAATCATATAGAAAATAAAATTACTAATCCAGAAGGATCATATACTTAATGATCAAAAATTCATTCACAAAAATTACTAATTCATCACATGAACAAAAATAGTAAAAAAACAAAGTGCCCAAAAACATGCATCAAGAACATTATAATATCAAATAAAACCATGTTAATTAAAATTATATATGCTATAACCCACTCTGATGCCATTTGTTAGAATTAAATATAAAACATAACGGAAAGAATGGATCGTTGACAAACAAAAATTTTCTAAAAACTTTGTATATTGAGAATAGCTATATAATTTTAATGAATAATAGAAATGTTTGAGAATTTTTACAAACATCTTGAAGACCCATCAGGGTATTTTAGCTTTCCTTTTTGACACTACAATCTTCCATGCTAAGTCTCTACACCAATGGAAAGATAAGTAGGCATCCAACAACAAGACAAAATTAACCTCACATTTTTGTGGATCTGCTATGTTCCTAACACATAAGATATCATACTTTTTTTTTAGAGAAAGAACTCTTAGTTTTCTCTCTCTGAGTGTTCTGTAAAAGTTACGTGAAAAGATCTATAGAGATAATTGTTATTTTTATCTTTTTATATCTAAGTAGTTAGTTATTTTTTTAAATAATTTAATTTATTTTAAATTTGAAATAACCACTATATTAGATATATGGGAAAATGATACACTCTATATTTCTTTTTCTTTTTTTTTTAAAAAAAATTGAATCACTTATGTGATTCTATAAATATATATATATATACACGTTCACATAAAGAAAAGTTAACAAGATTTACGTATATATAATAACAAGATTTATGTATATATATGTATATAAATATATTATATAATATAATTAAATCTTATAATATATCTTTAAATTTAAAAAATAAATCACATTTATTTAAGAATAGATTTTTAAATTAATTAATAATTTAATTTTGTATCCATATTGGAAAAGACAAAATGTGGTCCCACCACACATTTGTCACACACAAAATTAAAATTATATTTAAATAATCTTATTATTCAAATATTATCAATTAATTAATTTAAAACATATTTAATTAATCACATTAATTAAATGTAATCAATTAATTAATTAACTAATATTTAGTTAAATGTGACAACATTTATTGCATCACATTATGTGTCACAAAGAATATGTTTTTGTGTCACATTAATAACTTAAGTGTGAAATAATTAATTCAGTATTCAATACTTCTAAATTAAATATATATAATTCATTCTATGTATTAAATCCAATCCTGTGTTATAGATGTGGCATGGGGGACCTATGGATCTATAACCTAAGCTCCAATAAATTTTTATAATTAATTAAACTCTTTACTTAATGTGCCAAATTTATTAGTTTTAGTGTTGCTCTCCTAAAAAACTGAAGCTGAACTCATAAGATTATAGTGAAATTACTCAAAGAAAATTAGCAAGTAGTCCACTGATATAATCATTATATATAAGTCAATCCTTCATAAATAGTTCATAATAAAAGTTAAGTTCAATTTCTGTTTACCTCTCTTATTACATCTTTATTCTTGAGTTTTAATAATTCTCTAATGAATAGTTAATTTACAATCTTATTATGAATGGGCACTCTACTGTTCAAACCTCGAATTATCACTCAAGAGAGTTATTTTTCTAACTTCCATAAGGAAGGAGTAGATTCTATATTTGTATAATATTATTTTCAACCATTTATTACATTGTGTTTCCAACATGCAAAGTTATGATTTGTGTTTAGACAAATCTTATCATGCAAGTCAAAAAACATAATGTCGTATATAGGAGTCTAATAAATACTCAGGATTAAGACTGTCAAATATATAATTATCATAATGATAAATCTGGTCTAGTTTTATATAATCTCATTATATAAAGCACCTCCAATCTAATGTCCCTATATTAATAGCCTAGATAAGACTATTTAATTATAAATAAGATTGGACCTTACTTATGATATTTAATTAAAGATCCCAAACTTTAATTAATTATTATGGGCAATTTAGATTATTATCTATAAATTTTATCCCTAAGCATATAACACTTATATGCTAAAATTTATAGTCACATAAATAATCATGAAATTTTTGTAATGTTTATAAAAGTATTTATAATACATATAAGCAACTAAAATAATTATAAATATCACTTTATTTATTTATTAACGATATGTACAATGTTATAGCTTATAGGGTGCTAACCTTAACAAGTATTTCCCTCTTAGGGGACATAAAATGTAAAATATTATAAGAATTTGAGATTAATTCATTTAATATTTGTTTTTTTAGAGGACAAATTCCTAAAACCAAATTACATAATTGACGTATTAATATCAACGTTATTCATTCAGAAATCTTAGTTAAAATCCTTCATTACCGGGTAAAAGATGCTTTTTTTTTTTTGTTTCATATATTACTGTTTTTGCTTCATCACTATTATAGTTGAAATACTCTTATTATTCCAAACAAATATGTTCTATTTTTTAAAAAGTTAATTCAAGATTGTTCATTTTTTATGTAACTCTCATGTTTGTAAATCCCTCTTACTTTTTTTTTTACTGATTCTTCTAATCATGCACAGAACGCCACTAACAAATTCTTTAAGAGGTTGAAAATGCAGGGACAGGGTGGCTTCATGTTTCCAGAATTACACTTGTATTGAATCTTGGAATATAATACCTCCAAGGGAAGAAAAAAAAGAAGCTGGGAACATAGAAGAAAGGGAATATTATTCAACATGGAAAAGAGAGAATAATAAAATAACGTATTGGAAAAGAAAGGATCCTCTTTTTTATACCTCCATGTCCTTTCTGTGTGGAGACGTGGGCAAGTAAAAAAGAAAATAGGGAGATGGGATTCTCGAGGTTTGCCATAGTGTGGAAGGGGAGGAGGCTACATGTAACAAGTTAATGAAATTATCAATTATTTTTCTTTTGAGTTAAATATATGAAAGGTGCCAGAATTTTATTCCCTTTCTAGAATCAGTCTTTACACTAAAAAGTGTTTCAATTTATCCCCTAAACTCTTTAGATGTATCAAATTTAGTCCTTTGGTTAAAATTCTATTAAATTTTGGATGAAAAATGAAAAATAATGATTGTTAAGCTATAAAAAATAGTGAATGTCACTATTTTATACAAGAAAGACGCTATAAAATCTATTTCATTTTCTAAGAAAGTTCACACGTTTAAATTCATCAAATTAAACTAGAAAAAGTTTTGTCCAATAGTTTTAAACAAAAGATTAGCAACTTTTGAATGCAAACTCCTAGTTTGAAGGACAAAAAAATAAAAGATTATTAACAACAACAGCCCTTAAACTTTGAGGACTCGTTTATTTTGCCCCCTAAGCGTTAAAAATCACTATTTTATCCTCTGAACTTTGAAAACTACAATTTTGCCCCCTAAACTTTCAAAGTACCTCACTCTATCCTCTAAACCTTTGATTTTTTGTTTAAATAGACAGAATTAAACCAACATAATTTGCACATGGATGCCTTGTAATGGGCAAAAACGAGATTTTATCACTCCTATATAAGAAATATGTAGACTTAATTAAGTCTATATGAATTATAAATCAGAAATGTTTAGGGAAAACTGAGGAGATTTTAAAGTTCTAGGGCAAAATTGTGATTTTTAAAGTTTAAGGGGCAAAATGAGGAGTTTTGAAAGTTTAAGAAGTAAAGTGATGAAATTTAAAGTTTAGTAAGCAATGTGGGAGAGACCCTAAATTTTAAAAGTTATTGGTGTTAATAATTCAAAAATAAATTTGCGCAAAATAAAATTTTATGAATATTTTTGTAACCCAATATCTCAAAAAAAAAAAAAAAAAGATGAAAGATTTGGTCATAGTAGAAACTAATTATTCCCTTTTGTACTTTCTAAGTGGTCTAGAGAGGGGAAAAAAAGTTTGTAGTCCATTATTTTTTAAATTGCAGATCTTGTGTCAATAAAATCTCTTAGATTAAAGTCATATGTAAGAAACAAATAATAATGAGCTTTGATTTATATTTTATAAAGAAAATATGATTACCATGTCTTAATATTCACTAATCTCAAACCATCTAGCATGAAAAAAATAACGCACTGAAAAAAATAAATCATAAAGAAGCATCGATAAGAAAAAAATGGAAAAAAATTAAATCATAAATAAAAAGTATTACAATTTGGTTCATTATGTTTCATAAAAAATAATAGAGAAGCATTATATAAAGAAATGCATAAATAACAAAAAAGACATATGATAAATTTAGAAGATCGTCCATCTTTAGGTCAAATTTCAAATTACTAGTGTCTTTTGTCCAAATTTTAATAGAATATTCACTAAGGGACTAAATATGAAACACTTAAAGTGTTTGGAGTCTAAATTGAAATACTTTTCAATACAAAGACTAATTTTAAAAAGAGAAAAAAGTTCAAGGACTTCTCATAAATTAAACTCTTTCCTTTTTCAGTAGGCACGTGCCTTCACTGGGTCTTATGTAGATCTATGATTGCTTATAAATGTGAAAGGAATGCAAATAAATTTGATATTTTTAATTATTTAGGAATAAAAAATAAAAGTATAATTAGGTTTAATATTCTCTTTTGTTATCTCCTCTATTATGAAAAATTTACCTATAAATTACAACTTCTGCTTCCGTAAATAAACATATAACTAAGTGTGAAAGGGAAATATTCCTCGATAAATCTTTTCCCATTCATGGGAAGCATATATACCCTAGAATTGAACACGGTGAGAACTACGCATGGTAAATGGTGTTATGTAATGCCCCATTTTAATTAAATAAAAAGTAGTGTGCAAACATGGTTAAATAGCGTGTCAAATTAAACTTTAAATTTAAATATTTTGTTATTAATATTTACTTAAATTTTTATTGATGTTATTTGAATTTTTATTTATTTAAAAATCTTATTTAAAATCTAATTTTTGGTCATTTTTTAATACTAGCACAACCTTTCCCTGACTTCCTGATAATCCCTTCAGAAGCCAAAGCCCCAGCTTCAGACAACACACACAGAATTTCACGTGAAGAAAATCAGAATTAGACGAAACCCTTCACAAAACTAGTGGCAGCCACTAGTTTTGGGTCAGAAATGATTTTGCTTTTCTCATATTTGAAAAAAAAAAAAATAGAGAAAACAAAGTCAAGGGAACTCATTTAGAATTCCATCTCTCTCGCTCCCTCCCTGTCATGTCACTCTCCCTCTCTCTCTTTTCTTGTCTATCTTAGAAAAATAAACCCAGATTAACACACAACCCCTTCAAGCACATCCAGAGGCAAAAACTAAGGATCTAAGCGTTGACTTTATCTACAATGTAAGGTTAGAAATGTTGTAAACCGATCTAATCTCTTGTCCCTAAAACTTACCTTTGGTTTATTTTCCCAAATTCGTGTTTTTAGACCTGAGTTATGGTATTATTATGATCAGCTCTTGTTCTTGATGTAGTAATGTTAAATATGAGTTTGCATGTGAAAACAGAGTATAAATAAGTGTTGCTCGTGTCTGAGCATGTTGGAAAATCATTAATCCGAGATTTAAGAGTTTGCGTAAACATGTTTTGCATCTTTGAGTGCATGCAAATTCGGATTTGAGCATGTTTTGCTCTATTTTTCTAATTTCAGAAATAAGTGTGAAATTTGATGACTGAATAGTGACAAGTAAATTAGAGACTTGTAAATAAGGGTTTGTTTCAGTCATATAATGCTATTCAATCATTATTTCACCTTTTTAACGCAAAGAAACTATTTGGATCGATTTGAGTTCGAATTAAATTTGGAACTCACAAAACAGAGCCAGAATTGAGCTGCTAATTTTGTACGCATCTGTTGGCCATACCATGCATACCCCAGTCGACCGGCCCCTTCCGAAGATTGTTGGTTCAGCATTCCGAGTCCCACAGACATGCGTTTTACACTAGTTTGATTTTTACATGTTTTCTTCATCTGAAATGCTAGAAAATATATTTTTAAACATGTTTAATATTGTAAACCAAGAGCTATGAGTTTAATAGGTACTTTCTAAGCTTTAATAAAAAACAACATTGGCACCGGCATACTAAAGGATCATGAATTACATACTATGTGAGTTTCAATTGGTTAAATTCTCGAATTGTGATAGCAATGAGATATTTGTTTGTTATGGCTAGTCATTGCCTTTGTAGAGCTTATGCATTACAAAATCATTTGGAATTGCAAGGAATGCTCTGGAGAGTTAATTTTCAAAAAAGTAGGATTTATATATCCTCTTCTTCTTAGCCATGATTTAAAGATTTTTTGACCATGAACTTATATTCTCCAAAGGATATTTTAATAAATAAAAATTCAACATCTTGGGATGAGATTTGTTCGAGTGAGCAAATGTTTGAAATAGTTTTCAAACACTAACCGACATGAGATTCTTCGATTAGTTGAGTTTTAAATGTGTAGAGTCTTCAAGTTCATGTTGTGCAAAGGACGACCCAGAGAGCAAGTCCTAATAACCTATACAGGCTACTTTGGTAGTGATTTTAGGCTTCACAAAAGTTAATTTATATAATTATGATTTCTCGATAAATCATATGACGTAGTTAGGTAAGTATGTTTTAAAATATATATTTATTTATTCCTACAAGTTACATTTATTATTTTAATGTTGTGTTTCAAGATAATCCTACTAAGCCTTTTGCTCATTTTATTTTCCTTTTTATGGTTTCTTTTGTTTAAATCCCCCCAAGTGGTGTCATGCGTGATGTCAAGATGCCGATGATGATTGTTAGTTGCATCCATATAGTTTCTAGTTGAAACTTGTGATTACATACTTGGTTATCAGAATAGTTAGCATTGCTTTAGTGGTTATGTTGTTCATGTCTCTCAGTTGTTATGTGTTCGTGCATAGATTGCATTGTTGGACACTGTCCTTATAATATATTATGGTCAATTGAAATTTTAAGTGGACTACTGTGAGATTTATTATATTTTGAGACTCTAAAACATATATGTTATTATTTGTTTTTTAATTGTGTCTACATTTATGTTTTATTTTAATTAATCCCTTTTACTTACCTTAATTGTTCTTAATTTCTAACCCCTCCTTAGGTCATTGCAGGAAAAGCGTTTAATTTTTAAACATTAATGTCATAATATTGGCTAATAGTCATCCTAATGGTCTAGAGATGTCAAAAGGGCCAAGATGGGCTTCTGCCGTGCCAGGCACAACCCTCTATTATAAAGCTGGGCCTTGAAAGGCTATGCCGAGCCTAGGTCCAAGCCCTATAGAGCTTGCTTTACAATTTTTAATTTTTTTAATTTCTTATTTTTTTTTGTTTATTTTTAAAATAATTCTTAATAAAAAATTGATGTATAAAACCATAAAACTACTAAGTGTAAAGAAATATTTCTAACTATTATACAGAGTACTGAAGAATAGAAATTCTTAATTTTTTTCAATGTGTGATTTAAGCAAGTTTAATATGTTTTATAGACAATAAATATAGTTGGATATCAAAAATCACACAAATAGTTGTCTAGTTGAGTGCTTAATAGACACTTATTTCTTTTAAAAGTTTGAGCTTAAAACCTTAAAGAGCTCAAAATAGCAGTTTTTTCTTAAACACGTAAACGACCAAACTTGAAGGGCTTTTGGTGTGCCTGGGCCAGGCAGTGCTTGTCGCATGCCTCGGCCAGCCCAAGCCCTTCGTGGGCCAGCCCAGACCCTTCAAGGGCCAGGGCTTGGGGAGCCAAGCCTGGCCCTAGCCCATCAAGCATGGCGTGCCAGACCAGCCTGCGATAGTGCAGGGCTGGGTCGAGACATGCCTTGCACTATTACGGGCTGGATGACTTAGCCCATTTAATACCTCTAATTGTGTCCTGATCTTTATTGAACTTGATTAGAAAGTACGTGAAAGTGAAAATGGATTGTTTTTTCTTGATAGGGATTAGTGAGAGAGAACGAGATAAAATTAAAAAGAAAAAAAGAAAGAAAGAAAGAAAGAAAGACGTGTAAGAATTAGATAACAAACTAAAAAGCAACATGTAATTTTCATGTTTTAGTCAGCTTTAATCATATTCCCCTTTGGTGAAGTTCTCAAGTAATTAATGTTTGAAGAAAATCAAAGCAGTTTAATTAGCTAAGCAAAGTCCTTTGGGTAGCGTATTTAAATTAGTAGGCATGCATGACATAGTTGGATGTTCACACAGCTTATTTATCCCTCTGTTTGGCACAATTAATAATATATCACTATCTTTTTATTGTTCTATAGCGAGCACCGTTACTCAAAGCTCTTTTCTTAAACTTGATCTTAATCTTATGCATAAAATAAGGCATATAGTTTTAATCTTACTTATGTTACTTAGCAGTCACCATAAATATATTTAAAATACTTGCTTACTTGTAATTACAAACCACTTACTTAAACATACTTGCAAAAGCGATTCCAGCTTACTAGTAGACCTTGACATACTATATAAAATAAATAGTAATCTAAAAAGCAGAACTTGTAGCAATATCCATGGCCCGACCATCTGTTAGAAAAAAAACAAGTTAGTGATAGCAAAATATTAAAATTTTATGAAGCACTAAAGAAACTAACTCATGATACTATAAACAATAAACTAAATTTAATTTAACCTACCAGTTGGAGGTTGGAAACTGAAAGTTTTGAGAGAGTGAAAGTTTTGAGAGAGTTTTGAGAGAATATTGAATATTTCTTATTTCTCTGAATCAAAATTATACATAGATGCTACATATATAGTGGTACAGCTGTTGACTTTTCTAATCTAATAACAGAAAGAAAAACTAAACTAGGAAAGTAAGAATTGTCAAATTATAACCCAATAAATCCTGATTCTATAGCTGTCAATCAGTTAAATATATCCTTGTTTAATCCCTATAATCTGGATTCTAACTTTGGAAGATTTTCAACACTTCCCCTCAACCTGCGTTCTAAATGTCGTGCAAACATGGCTTGTGACTCAATTCTTCAAAGTTAGTTCTTGGAAGAGCTTTAGTGAGAATGTCTACTATTTGAGATTTCGTAGGAGTATAGATCAACTGCATAATTCCTTTTTCAATCTTTTCTGAGATGAAGTGTCGATCAATTTCGATGTGTTTCGTCCTATCATGGTGCACATGATTCTTCGCAATACTGAGAGCAGCTTGGTTGTCACAGAACATCTTGATAGGTTTCTCACTTGATACTCCAAGTTCACTAAGAAGTCTCTGTATCCATATGCCCTCACAAATACCAAGAGCAAGTGCTCTAAATTCAGCTTCTGTACTGCTCCTTGAGACAACAGATTGCTTCTTGCTTCTCCAAGTCACAAGGTTTCTCCAAACATAGGAACAATATTCTGACGTAGATCGCCTGTCTGAGATGTCTCCTGTCTAGTCTGTATCTGAGAAGACTTTAACTTCACGACTCTCATTCTTTCTATATAACAGACCTCTTCCTGGTGTCATCTTGAGATACCTCAAAATCCTATATACTGCTTCCATGTGTTCTTCTGTTGGGTTATTCATGAACTGACTCACAAAACTAACAGAAAAACCAATATCAGGTCGTGTATGTGAGAGGTAGATTAGACGTCCTACAAGTCTCTGATATCTCCCCTTGTCAACAGGTGCACTGTCTTTCTCCACTCCTATCTTCTTGGATGGATCCATTGGAGTGTTAGTAGGTTTGCATCCAAGCATGCCTGTCTCCTTGAGTAAGTCTAGAACATATTTACTTTGAGAGATGAATATCCCCTTCTTAGACCGTGCTACTTCCATACCAAGGAAGTATATAAGATTACTAAGTTCTTTGATTTCAAATTCCCTGGCCAGGAGTCCCTTTAATCTTAGCAGTTTTTCTTCATAATCACCTATTAGAATGATATCATCCACGTACACAATTAGTACGGCTATCTTCTTTTATGGAGAACAGTGTGTGATCAGCTTGACATTGGGTGCATCTATGCCTCATAACTGTCTTTGCAAATCTATCAAACCAAGCACGAGGAGATTGCTTGAGTTCGTATAAGGATTTTCTAAGTTTGCAAACTTGGTTGTTGTTGAATGGAGTTTCCAATCCCGAGGGTATCTCCATGTACACTTCTTCTTTCAAATCACCATTTAGAAAAGCATTCTTGACGTCTAGTTGGTGTAATAGCCAATCTAGGTTTGCTGCGATAAAGAGGAGGACTCTGATAGTGTTGAGCTTGGCCACTGGAGCGAATGTTTCTTGGTAATCTATTCCATAGGATTGAGTAAAGCCCTTCGCAACAAGACGAGCTTTTAGTCTCTCAATGCTACCATTAGCCTGATGTTTGACAGTAAAAATCCACTTACAACCAACAAGCCTTTTCCTGGGTGGAAGTTCTGAAATCACCCATGTGCCATTTTTCTCCAAGGCCCTGATTTCTTCATAAATTGCCTTTTTCCATTCTGTATGTCTT
>CAMOHE010042740.1:1285-18283 GCA_946598075.1 Artocarpus hirsutus | reverse complement strand
TCCCGTCTTTCTTCTTTCATTTCATTAATAAATGAATGACGGACGCGCGAATAATTTGCAACTATATATCTTTCATAACAAGGTTATAAATTTTAATCCTCTCTTAAATTTATTTACAAAAATATTCAACATCAAAAAATGAATGAATGGAGACAAACTCGATATTAAGCTTCTAACAACTCTCATTTGTTTTCCTATATTTTAAGCATGATTTACCTTATGAAACTAATAGAATGTGTTACAATCACTTAAGATATTTGAGGTTGAATTCGTAAAGACATGTTATATAATGCAAAAAAAAAAAAAAAAAAAAAAAAAAAAAAAAGAGAATGTGTTGAAAGTAATGCATCCTCGTTTGCATTATTTTCCTCATTTTTTTTAAGAATGAGCTTTTTTTAGAATCAAACTACATTATCAAACAACCTAATATTCTATATTCTAAAATCTCCCTCCAACTTCTTTCCTCTCATCTTTCCAATCTACAAAATCATGTACCATAAGAAATTAAAATACAAACAAATGATAATGTTAATAGTTCATATGAGATAAAAGTTATGGATTTAATATTCTCATATAAAAGAACAAAAGTACGCGTAAAAAAATATATAGAGTTGTTACATTAAATTTTTTCCATGGAAATTTATCCCATTATGATAAATGTTTTCAAAACATGATGATGATGATGATGATGGTGATATAGTAACAATATCAATAACAATAATCCAAAATTATTAAAATGCTTTAAAAAGATGGTCAAATAAAAAAAATGAAATATCGGACCATTTGGTATGCGCGTTCACGCCAGTATATTTGAAAAGAATGATACGTACATACATACAGGCATTCCTATTAGAAAGACCATTTGTATAAAATTATCGACAAGATCTTCAAAGGAAAAAAATAAGGCTTAGTAGTTTTTAAGTCGGTCATTTTCTTTTTTCACGATAGGTATATAATGAGTATTTTTTTAACATTTTCCTCTTTAAAAGTAATTTTAATAGTGGGTACAATCCAATAACAAAATAATTTATATTAAAAAAAAGTTTGGAAAGAGTGGATTGGATGGTGCCAATATTATAATAAATTTTTCTTGTGTAGATTTAGGAAAGTACCTAAAACTATACAACTGTAAAACTAAAGCCATGTTTACTTTGCATTAAAGAGAAAATAAAAGTAAAGCGTGATTCGTTTTTCTTTTTTATAATGTGTTTATTAACAAAATCAATAATAAAAATTTTATGGACCCCATATAATATAGGGAACAAAAAAGGGGGTTTTATAAGAATGTCATAAACTTTTTTGGATTGATTTGTATTACAAGAAAAAATATTTACAGAGAATGCTACAATAAAGTCATCACTTATATTTAGAATGCCAAATGTACCCTCAAGATCTCTTTCAACAAAAAGAAAAAATAAAAGAAAAAGACAAAAAAAGCCCAATCACATATCTGGAAAAACCCAGTTGGAGACAAAAACAAGTCCCAAGTCTTGTTTCCCATTTGGATGATGATTCTAGTTTCTTGTACTTGTATTATATACACATAACAAACATTTGAAACCATTTGCTTTACTGAACAGTAGCTATGGAGTATCTGTCAAGATTGTATTATTATTGAATACTGAAATAGGGGGATTGGAGGAGAAAAGAAAAGTGAGGGGGTGAGGAGAAAAAAACCCCAATGATGAGGATACATTAGTCTTTTTATTTTGGGTTTTATATTGCCATGTGGCATTAAATCAAATGGTTTTATGGTGTATAGCATAAATCAATCTATACATTAAAAGATAACATGGATCATAAATATCTCAATAAGGATATGTCCTTTAGTATTGATTCCTTATAAAAAGAATAAATGTCATATTTTTTTAGATGTATAAATTTAAATATTATTATTTAATGGTTATTAGGTATGTAAAAAGAACATTTTAGTAATTATATTAAACAACATTCTTATTCTTAAATAAGTAAACACTAAAAAAGAAATGAAATTGTTTCTTATTACATCATAAAATAGATAAATAAACATTAAAAAAAAAATGAATGATCTCTATCGTTAATACTTTACTATACTTTTCAATCCGGTTACTTTTTTTTTTTTTTATATATATATTTCTTAGCCGTTTGTTAAACGTGCCTAATTGGACTACTTCCTAACCTTATGTGACGTAGCTTCTCATATGATTTTTGCTTTTTAAAAAAAAAAAATCAAAGAGAGTTCGGTAAATGTCAAGTTTTAACTACACAATGCATGTTCTCTAATCACAATCTTATATTTATAACGTCTATAAATTATTTTGGAATTAAAATTTATTTTGTATTTATTTCAACACTTAAAATAAATATTTCCCACAAGTATCATAATTAATTTATATCAACAATGAAAACAGATAAAATACCACAATATTAGGTAGTACAGTAAGAACTCACTCTCAAGAAATATTAACTCGTTTCTATCTTATGCAGCTTAAGGCTCCTTCCTAAATCTTTCGGCTGCAACATTCAGTGCTGGAGTTCTTGATGGCCCTTCTCTCCTCATCTGGATTTGGCCCTGATTCTGATTCTCCCTCCCAAAGTCATCAATTTTCCCTTCAACCACACCATGAAAGAAGTGATTGGCGGATCGAAGATTATGAGCAAAAGATTCATATTTGTTGCTGCAAACTTGTCTAGCCTCAAAGCGAAAGTTGGTTCTAAGTATGGAAGGGTTGAATCTGTGACAGCTTTGATATGAAAATCTGCCATGGAAGCAGCTAATTAGGTGAATCCAGGAAAGGGCACACTTCCCAATCTGTTAGATCCGCCATTGCCAGAGCACGCGTTAGGAAATTTGTGGGAGTGCACTAAAGTACATAAACACATGACATAAGCTATAAAATTTTAGACCGTATGTATTGTTGGCAAAAATGGCATGGTGACTTTTTGAAACTTGATTTTGAGTGGCGCCCACTTCCTTGTTCTTGTTCCCATGTGTGAGGATATGAGATGATATGTATTCATGCGCTCAAAAAAAGATACACGGGTGAGTAAGAAATTGACTCATCCAATGAGTTGAATGGAAAAAGAGCAAAAATTTAAATAAAAATAAATAAACAAAAGAAAAAGAAAAAGGCAAAGGACACTGGACAGAGTTAAACTATACCTAAATGACAAAGCTTTTTCTGATCGATGGACATAGAATAGGGCAATAACCTTTGGACAGGTGATTCAAGTCCGATCCATACATCACTCAATGTTTCTATCCGAATCACATTAAAAGGAAAAAAAAAATGAAATCTTATTATGGAAAAATAAAGTTGTAAGAGAAAATATCTGCTTTTAAAAAAATGAAGTTCAAAGAAAAGAGTCGTACTTTCTCGATATATCATTTTAACCGTAATTGAAAATTGTACAAATCTCCCACCGTCGTTGGTCTCTTTGGGCGGCCATTTTTGGTCAGAAAGGCAATAAAATGTAATAACAAGTTGGCCCTAGCTGGCTATATTAAAAGTCATGCCAATCTGTTCGTCATCCCTATACCATACCTATCTCCATGATGTGACAAGTCATATTTGGACTTTTTCCCCCCACGATTTTCACAACAAGGACAAATACTAATTTAATATCAAAGTGTCTAACAAGATGCTTAAAAGAGTTGATTAGGATTGTTTTATTATAAAATATAAAAATTTTATGTTATAACTATTTTTTTAACTGTAATTTAATATATGAAATTTTTATACTAATTATACTAAAAAAGTGATATAGACTATTATTGTCAATAAATAATGCCAATGGCTTGTCTTTTTGTTTCAATTAATTAGCGCAACGCTTATAGGCTCCTCGTGGAAAATCAATGCAACAAGTAAGTAGTCTTAACAAAAAAAAGAAACGATATTTTCCACAAAAAAAAAAAAAGAAACGCTACGAATATTTAAGTTATTACATAACGTCGCTAGCTATTAGCAATAATTGGGACGTAATTTTGACATTTGGAGGCTGCTATATGCATTTAAAATATTATTTTATATCTCTAGTCATAAAGAGGTGTTGGTCAGGATTATACGCTTCAAGCCAAATCCCTGTGTGCTTATAACAAGTTGACCAAGAGGTTGTCATATATATAAATATAACTACATCCAAATTATACACCTACGTAGTAAGGTTATATATGCAGCTCTGATATATAGAGCTTTGCAAGATACAAGTTAATTTCCAAACAATTAGGGATACACATATAGCTTGGTAGACAAAATGGCATATATGGCACTTCAAGTGAGTTGCTCTATTCAAGGGAGGCCCTCCGTTCCTGACAACTCCGAGCACTTGAAGACAACGTTTTCTTCACTTGTCAAGGTTAGTTCAATATATATATATATATATATATGTGTGTGTGTATTATAATGTATATGTTGTACTTGTTATTACACATTGATCTGACATACAAAAAATAAATTTATGGTCAGCCATGGTTGAAATCAGCACAGCGACAAGTTCCTAATATGCATATAGATTTCTGCAAAACCGTCAAGAATGTTACGGCCGAAATGTTGGATGCATTTGTTGATTCCACGTTTGAATTTGTTGATCAACCATTGCTCCCATCTCAGGTAGGACTTGACCAATATCTTAAGGCATCTAGCCTGCACTGGAGTTTTTATAAAATGAAAGTTCAAACACATCGAATGATCATCTCAAACTTTGCATATATTTTCCATGTATTTGTAATAAATACTGTCCTTACTTGTAGAGCAACTTTGCACCGGTTGATGAGCTGGGAAGACCGGTTGTGATCACCGACATTGAAGGAAGCATTCCTGATAATTTTCCCGAGGGTGTCTACATAAGAAATGGTCAGTTTACGTAGTTGAATTTAATTAATAATATTTATACGTTCTTAATAATATGATATTGCAAATGAGTATAGTAACCAGGTCGCAACACCAATGGGTTGTGCAATACTCATAATGCCTTTTCTTCTCCTCTCAAGAACAACTTAAGGTTCAATACTCAGTAGTTCTCATGGTCAGTGGACTGTGGTGCTGGACTTCTGGTGGTAGGATTAAAATTGAGTCCTATTTTTTGAATAGAATTAGATGCTTTAGCATTTCTACTATAGATCAAAAAGACGATAGATGGGATGACACCATTGATTTTTTATTTTTTTTAATTTGGAAAAAGAATAAATCAATGATTTTAAGAAGACAAGCATTTCCAAAATGTTTTCATAAAACTTATGTTCTATAAAAGCAGGCATCATGGAAAATTAAAGTTGGGGAGATTAGTTAGAAGCGTACTTGTTAATTAATACCGTATGTGTTGGAGTGATTACAGGACCAAATCCTCTTTTTGGAGGATTAAAATCAACGAAATCGGTTTTCGGAAAGTCAAATCACACTTGGGTAGAAGGAGAAGGAATGCTTCATGCTTTATACTTCAAGAAAGACAATGATTGCAATTGGACTCTCAACTATAACAACAGATATGTTGAAACGGAAACTTTCAAGCAAGATAAACAAAGAAACAATCCCTCTTTTATTCCCATTATCGAAGGCGATTTTCCGGCTGTTATATCTGCCATTATGCTAAATTTTGTAAGCAGCTTAAAATCAAATCACCTATGCAATTTCTTTTTCGATAGCGAATTCCTTTTCGTTGTAAACTAGCACATTTAGTAGGCTTAAAATGACACGTTTCTTGTTGAGGGATAAGACTCAACTGTGGGGCCTTTGATAAACATTAATACTTTCAACATTTCAGGAGCCCGCGTTTCTTGTTGAGGGGTAAGACTCAACTGTGGGGCCTTTGGTAAACATTAATACTTTCAACATTTGAGGAGCCCCCTAATGCTTAAGGAGTATGCTAATGTTGATTGTTCTCTTTTAGAATTTTATTTTCAGGAAACAAAAGACATACAACTTCAAATGTTAGATTACTTGTTACCATTTTACATATTTGTTTTATTTAATGCATACTCTTTTTTGTCAGCTGAGACATGGAAAAGTAGACAAATACATGAGCAACACCAATGTGTTTGAGCATTCGGGCAAAGTATATTCCGTCGCAGAAAATTACATGCCTCAAGAAATTGATATTTCCACACTAAAAACATTAGGCAATATGGATCTTTCTTGTGCTTGGAACAGGGGTTGTACAAGTCATCCAAAGGTACTTAATTCATTTCCCTGGACGCTTCTGCATTTAAACATATCTTTTTTCTTTTATAGTTTCTTCTTATACAATATTATGCCCTGCAGAGAGCACCTGGCTCTGGAGAGTTGGTTATAATTGGAATGGACGCAATTAAACCTTATTACGAATTAGGGGTAATTTCGGGTATGTAAATATAAGACTCTTTGAATATATATATATATATATACACACAAACACATATATATGGGACGTGGTTTTAATGGTTACGTTTTTAATGGATACTGTTATTATTAGCCGTTTGATAAAAATTTACCGGTTGTAACGAAGTGGATGGTTGATTAAAAAATTTATGATAATTAATAAAGTTGAATTCTTATCATGTGACGTCATTAATTGTTCTTAAAATATACCCTCATTAAAAATGTAATAATTCGAAACATAACCATTGAAAACTAGTTTATATATATATTTTTGAAAGTTCTTTGCTCATAAAGTTTAGGTCATGGCTAAACCTTTTAAAAGTTCTCGTTTTCAGCTGATGGAAGGATTTTACTTCATAGAGCAGATCTTAAACTTGATCGGTGCACATTTAGCCATGACTTTGGCATTACAGAGAGGTAAAAACTGTTCCTAGTATTGGATTATTGTAGTTAATTACTTATAATTAGCGTTCCATTAAGCTAATAAAAGGTAACTTGTGTGGATTATTGGATTGTAGGTACAATGTGTTCATGGATTTTCCCCTTACTATAGATATTACAAGACTTTTCCTAGGAGGCACGTGAGTACATGAATTAGCTTTACATAATTATTTATTTTCTCCACATTTTCAGAGAACTTTTGAAGCATCTACTAAATATTCTAATCTGCATAGGCTTATGAAATATGACAAGGAAGGGCATGCTAGGATTGGGGTTATGCCTCGATATGGCGATGGAGATTCAATCAGATGGTTTGCAGTTGAACCAAACTGCACATTTCACTTTATTAATTGCTTTGAAGATGGAGATGACGAGGTACATATAAAGTGATACTATTGATGGCAAGAACTTGTTATTCTGTTTTTTTGTGTTTGGTTTTTTTTTTTTTGGTCTTTTTGTTTTTGTTTTTGTTTTTGTTTTTTCCGCCGAATGACTCTAGATTACTGATTAGGTTACACACTTAGTGTTTGAACTGCGTGTATAGTAACATGTTGATCCTTAAATTTTTAATTTTGGTATATTACTCCCTAGACTTTCAGTGATTAAAAATTTTGATTAAAAAAAAACAATCAGAATCATGTTTTCATATAATTCCTATAGAAGCAGTTAACTTATATGCAAAATATTCTCTTCACTTTTTTTTTTAAGGAACGGAACCATTTGGTATTGTTTTCAAAATGGGTAAAAATATTTTTGTTTTGAAAAATGAGAATTTTTGAAAATTATGCTGAGAGTTTTTTAAAATTTTTGTCTCAAAAAATATACGAAAACATTTCCAAAAATTCTGGGAACAAAAATAAACGGGGCCGGTCTTCACTACTGTTAAAACCGTTGAATACTATAACATTATGTATTTATTGTGACTATTAATTTACAACTTAAGTTATTTTGAAATAATGCGTGATATTTACAATACATTTCAAAAATTGTGTAAGAGACCAAAACTGCTAAAAGGAAATTAGAAAATCAAGGAGTAATATGCTAAAATTAAAAGTTTAAGGATTAAATTATCATGTCAACGCTCACAGTTCCTACTGATTACTTAAAATACTAATGTCGAATTTAACATTAATTTATTGATAAACAGGTCGTGGTTTGGGGTTGTAGAACTCTTGAATCAGTTTTACCAGGACCAGGTACAGGTCCAAGTAAGGAAAAATTTGATACCTCAATCAAAGATGGATTATTATATGATCGCCCTTATGAGTGGCGATTAAACATGCGAACCGGAAAAGTTAGGGAGAGAAATCTCACTGCTGACACCGAATTTTCCATGGATTTTCCTATGATCAATGCAAGTTTTACTGGCCTTAAGAACAAATTTGGCTACACACAAGTTGTTCACGATCCTACAGAGAGCTCTACAGAGGGTATACTACAGGGTTACCTAATAAGTCATGTTGGAAGTATGTTAATTGTTTCCATGCTGATAATTTTTTCCCCTCAGTTAATCTCTTTCATGTTATTTGTATTACAGATAACATGCCCAAATTTAGAGGTCTAGCAAAGCTACATTTTGAACAGAAATATAAAAAGTTTTCTACGGTAATTATATCCTCAAACTGATTCACCTCCTTGGTATTCTTGTATTTTTAGCGAAATTAATTATTACTTCAATTTAGTTTTATAATAACTATTTCTATGCTCTGATATCGCAAGAAAACGAGAGAAACTAAAGAGGTGATAAAAGTGGAGTACCACTTGTTTGAGGAGAACATCTTCAGCTCTGGGGCCGCTTTTGTCCCTAAAGAAGGAGGCCTTGAAGAAGATGATGGTTGGCTTGTCACATTTGTTCACAACGAAGCGACCAACATATCTCAAGTAACTTTATTTTGGTTTATCATGTGCACTTTTCTTGAACATTTTCATGTCCAATTCTCCATATAGACGACCTAAAATATTGCAGGTTTTCGTGATTGACGCAAAAAAAATTTCGAGCGAGCCAATTGCCAAAATTACGTTGCCATGCAGAGTTCCATATGGATTTCATGGAGCTTTCGTACCATTCTCACCATAGCATAGATACCTTATCTAATTAGAGCATAAGAAAGTTGATTAGATACATTGTCTCCAAGCTTTGTATCTTTGTTGTCCATTTTTTGGTCAATTTAGCGATGTTATTTCTTTGATCCTTGTATGTTTTTTGTTTGCTTTTGTTATTGTTTTATTTGTTTGTTTTTTTTTTTTTTTCAAAGAAGTAAAACTCAGAGAGTATTGGTTATGGGAACATACATATAGATTAGGTGGTATACTACTTTTTAAATTTTACTATTGTGCCTTTTTTTTTTCTTTTTTTGATTCGTATTATTTCTTGTAGCTAAAAAGGCTAAAATACCCTTTAGATAATATTAATTTATCTTACCTTAACCAAGAATACTCATGATCAGTTTATGTCCTTGTATTCTTTGAAAGTGGTTGTTTCAAACATTTTCATTAAAGTGGAAAGATTAAAAAATAATACCACAGAATCAGCATTTTTCAAATTGACCCCATATATGATACGGTTTAATATGGTAGAATGATCTTTCCCATTTCAGTGCTGGCAGAGACGAAGCTAAAGAAGGACCCGGGGGCCTAAGCCTTCCCTAAACTTTTTCATATTTTTACTTCTATACATGTATTTCTCCTAGAATTAAATATAGCCCTACGTCCTAAAAAAACTTGATCCCACCCACCCAAGAGATTATCACTTTAAACCAAAGTCCAACTAGTATCCCTAGATAATTAGCAAAGGTCTTCTCCTCCTATTAATAGCTTGGATTGTTTATTAAGTTAATTTTTTTATTTGTTTAAATTTGCTTATATTCTTATTTATTGATCTTTTTCACAAGTATCCATATTTAACAATATTGATCTTTATATTACTTAATATTTAAAGATCTTTTTAATACATATCATAAATGCTTAAGGTGTTTGGCAACCGTTTTGGACGTAAAAAATTGGTTTAGACACTGTAGCATATAAGAGCTTTACAATATAGTTGTATTTTGCTTTAGGTTGAGCATGTTATAGCTTTATACTGTTATATTGGTTCAAGCTAATTGAACACCCTATCTATCAAATGTCTTGACCAGGTTTTCACATATACAATTTTTTTAATCAAATGTTTTATATTCTAGAGAATAGTTCTTGAGATCGAAAAATATTGATCATCTTAAGAAAGAAATAGTTGAGACAAAGCAAAGTTATCAATTATATATGATTCTTATGTGCTTATAACATTTTATTTCTTTTGTTTTTGTTTGACATTCTATTTTGTTTGTTTTATTCATTATATAAAAAATTTATTTTTTTTAGTCTTATATTTAGTTGAAAATTCAATAACACTGTAAGGTAGATTTTGAAAGGGAAACAAAAATCAATCTTTCATAAAATCATAAAGACAGTCCTGATTAATAGATGAATGATAGATTTTTTGCACTTATTAAGAAAAAATCTTCAATGGTGCTAATAATAAAGTCATTATGTAACATTTTAAGCATTAAAATCTATTACGGGTAATAGTTTTATTTAATAATTATTTATTTTGATTAAATTTTTGTTGTAGTTATTAGTCCTGATTGAATTTTTTTGCTTTATGACTAGCCCGTGGCTAAATTTTATGGCTTCATCTCTTTCTGGTTTATTATTCTCCTTAAGAAAGGCATTAAAACGTCGAGGGCATTCTTTCTTTATTATTTGTAATGCAAAGAAATATATGCTGCTGAAAAAAAGTTGATCGTTAATAATCACAAAGCTTCCACCAAAATATGACATACCCATTTAAAGAGGGGGAGAAAGAGTAAAATAGTGAGTGTATTTAAGTTAGAACTTAATAAATAATAATATATAGTTTGAGAATGTGTAATTTATAACATATCATAAAAAATTAAGTAATATCTCCTGAGAAATTGAAAGCAGAAAACTTAAAATATCATGACCTTTTTACCTTTATATCTTTCACCCTCTTTCCTCACCGTTGACGGCCATGAAATATAATATCTATCAAGAAATACCATATTTACTGTGTAAATACAAAAATTTATCGATAACTTTATCAGACCGTCAATGGTCAAGAAATACCGTATTTACAAAAAATTATTGATAATTTCACTGGAGAACAGTTATATTGTATTACAGTATAAATACAAAATTTCACTCGCGACTTCACTGAACCACCAACGGTCGGAAAATACAATATTGTTTCGATAATATTACATTATAGTGTAAATATAAAATTTCTCCGGTGACTTCACCGAACCATCGACGACTAGAAAATATAGAATTATTTCGATAATACTATATTATAGTGTAAATAATGTAAATATAAAATTTCACCAATGATTTCGTTAGACCACCATCGACTGAAAAATATAGTATTAACATTATAATATTATATTATAGTCTAAATATAAAAGTCACCATCGATTTAACCAGATCGTCAGTTGTCGAGAAATATAATATATTACTCCGATAATACTATATTATAATATAAAGATAAAATTTCATCAACGACTTTGCTAAACCGTTTACGGTTGAAAAATACAATATTACTATAATAATATTGTATTATAGTATGTATATAAATTCACCGGTGACTCCACCGTAATGCTCATAATATTACTATGTAAAAAACCACATAAGCACAAAAAATATAAAAAAAACCACCCAACACAAAAAGAATTAAATATATATATAAAAAACAAACAACACAATTTCTTCTTCTTCTTCTTCCAGATTTTTTACCAAAAGAAAAAAATTGATTCATTTTTTTTTTTTTCATTTTTTGTCCTACCGGTCACTTGACAGAAACGCTGACGATGGTGGTTGCGACTTCATGGTGCCAGAGATCATTGAGGATTCATGACTGGAACTGTTGCACGACCTTTGAACCACCTATTTATTGACAATTCCATCATTAAAAAACAACAAATTCAAAGAAAATGAAAGCAAAACACAACGCAGAAATAAAACCTGAACCACCTACACATCTGCCATGGTAGATGGAATTCGAGCTGTCTTGCTAACGCTGTTACATAGGTGCTGGAGAAGAAGACTAAAGTCCATTGCCTTTGACTCGCAAACCCCGAGCATCTTCGAGCTTCTCCACATCGTCGTCCTCGCGATTCGCCATCGAGTGGCTTCACCAAGATTCGAGTTTTTCCACCCTATCGTCTCACGATCTGCCATTGAATATTGTCACTGATTTGCCATTGATGAAGGTGCCGAGCTTCTCCTATGGTTTACAGCTTTGGTGGTAATGGCCACTAGATCTGGCAACGTCAAGACGAGAAGAGGATCTCGTCCGATCTGTTGATGCCGGTGCTTGAGGACATCTGCTCGACGGAGATACATCGCCACTGAAGATTCCGTTGACATGGAGGAAAAGGAGAGAAGAGAGAGAGAAAGAGAGGAGAGAGAAACGTGGGGAGGAAAAGAAAGAAGACAGAAAAAACAAATATCTACGCCACTAATTTTCAGGGGTATCTTTAGGATTTGATTTCTTTTAAAATCTACGCCCTTCTATTATTTATTTTACATTTTTAAAACATCTTATATAATTTACTAGGAGGCTAATTAAATCTTCTATTTTATGCAATTTCTCTCTAAAAAATCCTGGTTCATTTTTTCTAATGTTTCTCTGTTTTTGTCCTTGTTTCATTACATTAGAAGTATTTACACGAACTAACAGCTTTTAGACTTTCAATTTAAGTTATGTCCATGACACAGCAATATCAACTGTCAATATGTCCATTAACAAGTTAAAAAGATTGAAGTATCCCGGTTGTATCCTTTGGTAGTTATCATTTTGTGATAACTAATTGCCTTTGCAAAATTTTTTTTTATTGGATTTTTTTTTAAAAAAATAAGGTATAGCACTTGCAATAATTGATTGCCCTCAGCAACCCTTTATCTAAAAAAGGGTTAAGCATTTTTCGCAGGATAAAATGGTTAACATATATCATTGATCATACACTAGTGTAAAAACAAGTAACAGTAATTTATTTCTAAGAAAAGGTATAAAGGCTATTATAAGTCAATTCATAGACTTATGCGTAGATATCTCTATTTGTAACGTTCTTTTCGTCAACCTGTACACAATGGACATAGATACAGTTGACACTCACCTCTATCCATTTCCCATGTACAAATCCACAAAGACGATTTCATCAAGAAGGCCACGAAACTTACGGCAGAACTTGTAATCATTGCAAACATCAAATTTAGAACTTTTATATTGTGAGAAAAACTTAGTCCTAAGCTTAAAAGTTGTATTTATTTATGTCATATTAAAAAAAAATTATATTATATTATTATTTATTTTATATATTAACTTATGTCATAAATAAATATATTTGGTACTTATAAAAAAGTAAATCTTACACATGGGATTTATAAAAATTCCTCATATTATTATTGCAAGAATTGGATTTTTGTAGCTTGGATGGAAATATAGATTTTGCATCCTCAAGTTGCTCCATTTCAATTAGATATCCCGACCGTAAACAATCATGATGCCACAGTAGCAAGTCCGGCCCCCCTCTACCACCAATTGGTATACTGCACATAATCTCCCAGTCCACAGTCCAAAAGACTCCTTTGATTAAATCAATTAATTCTTCAGTGTCAATTTGACAAATACAACTTGTGTGGTATTGCCACTCAATCTTATCACTTCTATAAGAAAGTTTAAAATATACCATTAGGGTGTTTGGTTGTTGGTTATAATCTATTAGTTCTAACCAACAAACTAAAAAAAACTCTCAGATGCTATAGTAAGTAAAAAGTTGCTATAGTATAAAGCTCTCACATACTACAGTGTTTTTAACTAAAATTGGTTTCAACCATTGATTCTAACCATATTTCCCAAACACCCTCTAAAGTGTAAAAAAACATAATTGATTATAAATATTTCAGGTTAGGGTAAGGCAAACAACAATTATCTAAGGATATTTTGACCTTTTTAGCTAAAAGAAGTGGTATAAATCAAAATAAAAAAAAAAGATAAAACACAATAATAATAGTAAAAGAAATGACCTAATTTACTCAATGGTTCAACAAAAGAGTCCAAAAGCTTAGCAACCCACAAAAAATTGTACCACATGGCCAAGTTGTTGTGATGAAATTGAAATTCAACACTATTTCTAACAATATCATAAAAATATTCACAATAGCACAGTAATTATCATAACAATATCAGATTTTTTATATAAATAATAATATCATATTTTTTACTATAATTATATAGCAGTTATCTTAATGACATTATTTTGGATCATATGTAAAATATTTATAAATAGAAACCATATTTTATTTTTATAAATAAAATTGAGTCATTCATCTCACTAACCCTATATGGTATAAGTACGCTATTTACTTCACGAAAAAGTTTTGAAAGAAAGAAATTATTTGCCTCGTTTCCCCTTTAATCCCTTTTTGTCATTGTTTCCATGAGGCTGACTAATGGACTTTAAAAAATCTGGGCCTCGGTATCCAAAGGATCGCTCAGGAAGTTGATCCGTTGCCCGTTGCCCGTTGCTGAAGCATCATATGGGTTACAGACCTACTAAGGGGGGTGTGTTCCTTTCATTGGAAAAGCAATACCAGAGAGAGAACCGTTTTATCAACTGCGAGCATATTTATTATTCATTAAACATAATCAAGCATCAAATGCTATTCACACTTGATTGTATGTAGATGCTTAAAAGTGGCTGGCCTTAAATGGGTGGAGACAGCAAAGACTAAAAATGAATAAAATGAAGATAAAATAGACACATATATTTATTATGGTTCACTTAAATTTAGCTACGTCCATAGATGAAGTATAGAAGGATTTTAATATTAAAACGTAGAAAAATTATTTTTCTCTAAATCATAAGAAGAGAACAATAAAAACCTCTTTTTCAAGAAAATAGAATAAATATCTCACAATTATCTCTTTTAAAATAAGGGAAAAACTACCAAAGAAGAAAAAAAGAATTAGACTTTAAAGAAAGAATTCAAAGAATGAGATAGTTGAGGAAGGAGAAAAGAAGCTCAATTTACAGGCTAGTTCTCTTTACATTTTCTCGTTAAAACCGTTTTTTTCTTTTCCTTTTTCTCTTTCGTTCCCCGTCTTTCTTCCTCTTATTTTATCTCCTTCGTTTTCTTTTTCTTTTTCTTTTTCCTTTTCTCTCTTTTGTCCTTTTTCTCAATTTATTGACAAAGGAGGGATAAGGAGTTACCCACTCCTACCTACTCCTCCATTAAAAATGTTCTGGTTGTATTAAACATTAAGAAAAGAATAGATGATAAATGAGAAGAGAAAAGATTCACTAGTAATGAGTACTAAAATACAAGTTCCAATTACAAAATTTGGTAACCTAGAAATCAAGAAATTTCTAAATTGAAAATATTGCTAGAGATAATTATGTACAAAAGTCAACTTTGTTTAATATGATCCTAACAAAAGTCATCTGAGTGTGGGATGCAACAAGAGGGCGCAAGGAAGGGACGGAAGTCATTGAGGGCGGGTGCTTGCGGAGGTGGAACGACAATCGTCACGAGCACGAGGGCGCAAGGACGGAAGAAAGGAATGACATTTGTCAAGGCGCATGAATGCAAGAAAGGATGATAATCGTTGAGGACACGCAAACGGAATGACGGGCATAGAGATGCAAGGGAGGGAGTGATGTTGTTGGATAATTAGATTTGATCGTTAGAGTATGAGTGTGAGTCGCTCTGATAATATATAAACACAGATTTATATCAACATGATTATACAATATGTCTACATTAAATTAGAAGAAGAGAGAAGATTCACTTATAAATTAAGAGCACTGTGAATAAACTCAATAGAAATAAAATTTACAATTACAAAAGAAGATAAATTATCTAAAACAATCAAATCTTAGAAAACCAAGACATTTCAAACTTAAAATAAAATACGATTAAATTCAAACTGTTCCTAGCCCAGCAAGCCCAACACCGTTTGAGGGGACTTCATCAAGGAACACCCAACATAATGAACACATTTTCTTTTAAAGGCAAATAACTTGGTAAACACACCGTTAGAGTATAGTGATCTAAATTCAGTTTGGCCCGACCTGAAAAACTTACGGTGCAACAAATTATGATGAAAAATAAAAGTGAGATTTTTCATTAGATCTGTGGTGACAGGCGGAGGGATAGGCCCGATCCCGTAACCCACCACTGATCTTGCCAAGGTGTGTGGGCGGAGCCCTCGTGGTACAGACCGTCGTTGTTGAGCCGTTTAATTTATATTTTTGGCCCATAGGGTTTTGTTTATACATATTTATATGATGTATTGCGTTAGGGCTTCATGATTAGTGACTTTTTGAGCCTTCTTAGTGCCTCCATTGTAATCTTTACTAGTTTAGTGATTTTCTTCTCCTCTGTTAGTGGTTTTTTCCCGTTTTAAGTTTCCACGTAAATTTCTTGTATGTTTTTATTATTTGTTTCTATCACGTTAGCTTTGCAACACATACGAATGTCAAGCAATCTACTCCAATGAGGACAATTTGTTCCCTGTTGTCGCAATATTAATTTCAAGTCCGTTCAATTTCCCAATGTTTTTTAAGTTGGTATTGCAATCCGCTTTTTTCTCCACCTTATTCTGCTTCACACATAATTACTTTGAATATCTTTTTTAAAGGAATAATTACTCTGATTTTGCTTCTGTCCTATCATTGTGTCTCGTCTCCGTGAACAATATTTTACTGTCTATCTTGATGTGTTTGTCCATTTAATTGTTATATTTGCACATCTTGACCTGATCTTCATTTAATTGTTACAGTTTGTTGGCTTGAAATAATACCATTTGTCTAATACACAATGCGTTCAACAAATATAGGAGGCCCAAACAGTACTTTGATTGCAAATGTAAGGTAACAAAGTAAATTTTCAATCCATGAAGTAGAATGGTGTGTGTGGTAAAACGTAATGGTTTGCGGTCACGACCAACCGCCAAATCTCATGACCTATAATTGAGCCGCCCAACAATGGGCAGTTTGGTTAATCCGACTAACTAGAGTCGTTCTAATGTGGTGCCAAAAACTTCAGTCGGTCTCGACCACTGGCCTTTAGTGCTGCTAGGTTTTAGATTTTTTTTTTTCTAACCTAATAACAAAAGAATTCACTTTTATTGCAGAAAAGAGAACTTTATTGAAAACCAAGAAAAAAAAAA
>CAMOHE010042739.1:0-16488 GCA_946598075.1 Artocarpus hirsutus | reverse complement strand
TTTGGAAAACTCCTCCCAGATTTTTGCGTTGAAAACTAGATTGTGGCAAGCCACACAAGGTGATCGTGATGTGACAGCCTTCTACAATGAATTAATGTCTCTCTGGCAAGAACTTGATTTATGTTATGAAGATATCTGGGATTGTCCTACTGATGGTGTAAGATTCAAGAAAAGAGAAGAGAATGACAGAGTTTTTGGGTTTCTAGCAGGACTCAACAAAGATCTAGATGAAGTCAGGGGAAGAATATTAGGGCGCTTACTGTTGCCCTCAATTCGGGAAGTGTTCTTGAAGGTCCGGAGAGAAGAAAGCCGAAGGCGGGTAATGCTTCATGAGTCTGTGCAAAAGCTTAATTTTGAAACTGAAGGTTCTACCCTAGCAGCTAAGGGACCTGGAAATGATGAAGGAAAAAAAGACCCCAAGAAAGGTGAGAAACCATGGTGTGATCATTGTAGGAAGCCATGGCACACAAGAGAGACTTGCTGGAAGTTGCATGGAAAGCCACAAAACTGGAAGAAGAGAACCGGTAATGAGAATCAAGCCTTCCAAGTTGGAGGACAAAACCTGAGCCAACAAAATTCTTCAGATACTCTACCGTTCACTAAAGAACAAATAGAGCAGTTGTATAAAATCATTCAATCAACTCAGTCTAATTCAGTCCCCTCTTGTACCTTAGCACAAAAAGGTAATTACTTGTCTGCTGCCCTTATGAGCCTTAATTCTAAATGTCCTTGGATTCTAGATTCAGGTGCCACTGACCATATGACAGGGTCTTCCAAATTTTTTTCATCTTACAAACCCAGCGCTGGAAATCAAATAGTTAAAATTGCAGATGGTTCTTTATCAGCCATTGCAGGAAAAGGATCTGTTGTTGTTTCTCCCTCTCTTACCCTTCATGATGTTCTCCATGTGCCCGACCTATCCTGTAATTTATTGTCTATCAGTAAACTAACTCAAGAACATAAATGCCTGGCTAAATTTTTTCCTAATTATTGTGAATTTCACGATTTGAAATCGGGGAAGATGATTGGCAATGCTAGACAAAGTGGAGGGCTCTACTACTTTGAAGAAGGAACTAGATCAAGTGAACCATCTCAAAGTACTTGTTTTGTTTCTATTTCTAATGATGATGAAATTATGTTATGGCATCGTAGGCTAGGTCATCCAAACTTTCAATATTTGAAATATTTGTTTCCTAAATTGTTTGGCAATAAAAATCCCTTCTTGTTTCAATGTGAAGTGTGTGAATTATCTAAACATCATCGTGCAACATTTAAATAACTATCATACAAACCCTCAAAGCCATTTGCATTAATACACAGTGATATATGGGGTCCGAATAGAATTAGTACACTTTCTGAAAAAAGGTGGTTTATAACTTTCATTGATGATCACACTAGATTGTGTTGGGTCTATTTGTTAAGGGAAAAATCAGAGGTAGGACAAGTGTTCCAAAACTTTCATAAAATGATCCTAAACCAATTTAAAACAAATATTCAAGTGTTTAGGAGTGATAATGGAAGGGAGTACTTTGAACAATTTCTAGGAAAATATTTTTTGGACAATGGTATAGTTCACCAAAGCTCTTGTACTGAAACACCTCAGCAAAATGGGGTTGCAAAAAGGAAAAATAAGCATTTTTTGGAAGTTGCTAGATCTATACTTTTTTTAAACAAAGTTCCTAGATATTTGTGGGGTGAGGCTATTCTAACTGCTGCCTATCTAATTAATAGAATGCCATCACGTGTTCAAAAATTCCAAACCCCTTACAGTTTGTTCAAAAAATATTTTCCCTCATCTAGACTCACAGCTGAACTGCCTTTAAAAACATTCGGCTGCACTGCATTTGTTCACAATCACAGCCATATAAGAGGAAAACTTGATCCTAAGGCAACCAAGTGTATATTTTTAGGATATGCCCCAAGCCAAAAAGGGTATAAGTGTTTTGTTCCAAAAAACAAAAGAATGTATGTCACAATGGATGTAACATTTTTTGAAAACAAATCATACTTTGATGACACTCATCTTCAGGGGGAGAGAGAATTGGAAGATTTGAATCAGGTTGTAGATTTGTTTGACACACCTCCTGTTTCACCAATTATGGCACCAAACACCACTACACAGCCTGTTCAACCTACACAGCCAACACAGTGTACATTTTCACCACCTACACAAGATTTGACATCGCCATCTTCAACATTAGGGCTGGATAAGCTGCTAGAAACTGATCAAAATCATACAAAAAAATGCAAAACAAGTATTAAAAATTGGGACGGGATTGTTTACTCGAGAAGGAATCTGAAACAAAGAAGTGAGAACTCCACTTTGCCACAGAACCATGAACCTGAAGCAATGACAAATCAACAGTCAGTTTGTAGTACAGGTAATATTCCTTTTGAGTTTAGTGATAATTATGTGTCTCAGTCAGAGTTTCCTTCCAATATGAATGTTCCTATTGCTGTAAGAAAGGGTGTTAGATCTTGTACCAAACATCCTATGTCTAAATTTGTGTCCTATGAGCGTCTGTCACCTTCATTTGCCTTTTTTTCCTCACAACTTTCTAGTGTAGAAATTCCAAAAAATATACAGGATGCTCTAGCTATTCCAAAGTGGAAGGAAGCGGTATTTGAAAAAATAAGGGCTCTTGAGAAGAACAAAACTTGGGAAATAGTATCTCGACCTGAAGGCAAAAACACAGTTGGTTGCAAATGGGTATTTGCTGTGAAATATAATTCAGATGGTTCACTGGAAAGGTACAAAGCACGACTTGTGGCTAAGGGATTCACTCAGACCTACAGCATCGATTACTCAGAAACGTTTGCTCCAGTTGCAAAATTAAATATTGTGAGAATTTTGTTATCAATAGCAGCAAACCTTGATTGGCCATTGCAACAACTCGACGTAAAAAATGCCTTTCTGAATGGAGACTTAGAAGAGGAAGTATATATGGAAGCACCCCCAGGTTTTGAAAAGAAGTTCGGGTCCAAAGTGTGTAGACTAAAGAAATCTTTGTACGGGCTAAAACAATCTCCAAGGGCTTGGTTTGAAAAATTTACACGGTCAGTAAAGAAACAGGGGTACTCTCAAGCTCAAACGGATCATACCATGTTCATAAAATTTTCCACAGAAGGTAGAATCTCTGTTCTTATAGTTTATGTGGATGATATCATCCTCACTGGAAATGACATTGAAGAGATGGACCGACTTAAGCAGAGATTAGCCTTGGAATTTGAAATCAAAGACCTCGGGCAGCTAAGGTATTTCTTAGGCATGGAGTTTGCACGATCAAAAAGGGGGATTGTTGTAACCCAACAGAAGTACATACTAGACCTGTTAAGGGAAACTGGTATGAGTGGGTGCAAGCCTGCAGATACACCAATTGACCCCAATGTTAAACTTGGAAAAAAGGGGGAAGAAATTCCTATGGATACTGGTAGATATCAAAGACTTGTTGAGAAGTTGATCTATTTGTCACACACCAGACCAGATATTGCTTTTTCACTTAGTTTGGTGAGTCAGTTTATGCATGCTCCCTATAAAGAACACTTAGAGGCAGTGTATCGAATCCTAAGATATCTGAAGAGGACTCCTGGAAAAGGTTTGTTTTTCAAGAAAACTAATCAAAGGAGTGTCGAAGCCTACACAGATGCAGACTGGGCTGGTTCTGTTACAGATAGGAAGTCTACTTCAGGATACTGTACATTCGTGTGGGGTAATCTTGTTACCTGGAGAAGTAAAAAACAGAATGTTGTGGCAAGAAGCAGTGCAGAAGCTGAGTTCAGGGCAGTGGCACAAGAGATTTGTGAACTACTGCGGCTGAATCAAGTTCTAGCAGAATTAAAGATGGTAATAGAACGATTTTTGAAGCTATTCTGTGATAACAAGGATACCAAAAGCATTGCTCATAATCCAATACAACATGACAAGACTAAACATGTTGAGATTGATCGTCACTTTATAAAAGAAAAGCTAGAAGCGGGTATAATATGTATGCCGTTTGTTCCGACCACACAGCAATTAGCAGATATTCTGACTAAAGGACTTGTACGACATGTTTTTGAATGTCTTGTTAGCAAGTTGGGCATGACAGATATCTATGCACCAACTTGAGAGGGAATGTCGGGAAGTTTTTTTTCTGTTAGGATTTTGTGTTTGAATAAGGTGTAAAATTCAAACTTCATAATTCAAATAGTATGAGAATCTATTTTAGGTTGTTTGGATTTTATTTTTTCTGTTTTGATAATCTCCTATTTTCTAGGTTGGTTGGGAATCCTAGCTCTAATTATTGTATACATTTGCTTCAATTCATAATAAGAAAAACGGTCCTTTTTTTCCTTCACAAAAATCTGCAGCTTCAAAATTGGATCAAAGTAATTTCATGATTTGGCGGAAACAAATTCTTACTACAATCTATGGTCATCGGCTGTAGAATTTTCTTTTTCACGATGAAGATCTACCACTAAAGTACAAAAATAAAGCAGAACAAGTAACCAATCGAATCAATCCAGATTTTCAAGATTGGGAACAACAAGATCAATTGATCGTTTCTTGGTTGTTCTCCTTAATGTTTGAAGCTCTTCTCAGTCGAATGATCAATTGTGAGACTTCCTTTCAAATCTGAGAAACACTAGAAGTTTACTTTGCCTCTCAAGTGCATGCTAAGATTACTCAGTATAAGGATTAGTTGAAGGCTACTCGCAAAAATTCTTTGTCGATGAATGAATATCTATTGAAAATCAAAAGTCTTGTTGATACTTTAGCCCTAGTTGGTCACAATCTCTCTTCAAAAGATCATATAGATGCAATTTTGAGGGTCTTCCTGAGGAATATGATGTTATTTTGATATCCATGAATACACGATGAGAGGAATTTTCTGTTGACGAAATCAACTCTTTTCTATTGGCTAAAGAGGCTTGGATTGAGAAAAATTTGAGAAATTTAGATTCAACAAATGCTAATCTTGCAAACGTAAATTTTTCTTCTCATTCCTCAAATAGAAAAACATTTCCTTTTTACAATTTCTCCTCTACTAATCCACATTCTCCTTCCTTTGCTCGAGGTTTTTCCCCTGGGAGTTTTGGTCTTGTTTCTTGCTATTCTTAGCCTGTTCGTGGTATCAATCAATCCTACTCTTCTGGTCGATCGTCCTTCTCTTGTAGGTCTCGAGGTAGAGGTAGAAATTTTTCTTCCTCCACATGACCTCAATGTCATTTATGTGGTCGTGTTGGTCATCTGGTTATGCAACAGTACTACAAGTTTGACAAGTCCATTACTAGACCGACTTAGTTGCAAGCACATCTTCACCAACTTTATCATAAAAGCTCCACTGAGGATGCTAATCCATCCACTACTTCAGCTTTCCCAAGCTGCTATTCTTCTTTGGAAGCAATGCTTGCCACTCCTGAGACTGTCTATGATGTCAATTGGTATCCTGATTCAAGAGCTAACAATCATGTTACGGCTAATTCAAGCAATTTGATGAAGCATGAGTTATATGGGCCTGATCAAATTCACATGGGTAAAGGTAACGGTTTGAATATAAAGCATATTGGGAAGTCTGTGTTTCCTTCCCCTTATCATTCTACCAAATCCTAAATTTTAAATCATTTACTTCATGTTCCTAAAATCACCAAAAACTTGTTATTTGACTTTAAGTTTGCAAAAGATAATTTTGTGTTCTTTGAGTTTCATCCATATACCTATTGTGTCAAGGATCAGGCTACCAAGGAGATTCTTTTGGAAGGCAAGCTTAAGGAAGGCTTGTATGTGTTTGATCCTACTCAAATTTATCTACTTCAGCAAGTCACCTCCACTGCCATTGCAAAGACTCCCGTGTCAACTGATTTTCCAGTTTTTCAACCTTGTACACAATCTTCTATGTCGTGTAATAGTATCCCCACTGATAGTTCTTCACCTTTGACTTGTAGTTCTTCTTCTCAGTTGTGTACACAAACATTTGATTCAAATTCTGTCTTGTTTAACGTCTAGCATAAAAGACTAGCTCATCCATCTAAGCAAGTTGTAAAATCTGTTCTAGCTGGTTGTAAACTCTCTCATATCAATAAAACTCCTCATTCCATATGTTCTACTTGTTGTCTTGGAAAACTTCACAAACTTCCATTTAGAGAAAAATATACAGAACCTTTACAACTGGTTCATTCGGAAGTCCAGCTCTTGTCTATTCTTCCAATGGCTATTTTTATCATGTGCATTTCATAGTGCTTATATTCACGTTTCACATGGCTGTATCTTCTTAGGAATAAGTCAAATGTTTTTTAGACTTTTCAAAACTTTCAAGCTCTTGTTGAACTTCAGCTGGGATATAAGATTAAAGCTTTGTAGGCTGATTGGGGAGGGGAGAATAGGTCATTTACCACCCTTTTAACTTCCAAAGGGATTATATATAGAAACTCTTGCCCCATGTCCATGAGCAAAATGGTCTTGCTGAAAAAAACATCGCCACATTGTTGAGAATGGCCTCACATTGTTGGCACATGCCACAATGCCCTTTAAATACTGGGATGAGGCTTTTAGGACTTTTGTTTTCATTATAAACCAACTTCCTATCAAAGTTCTTCAAAATGTCTCTCCTCTTGAGAAACTTTTTCACACCAAACCTGATACTTGCAACTTATGGTGTTTGGCTGTCTATGTTATCCAAATACAAGGCCTTGTCGAGATATTGTTTAAAAAAAAAAAAAACCGTGTTGATGATTTATGTAATCCCTGTTTTTTAGGGATTAGTAAAGCTGTATATTTGGTGTATATTCTTGTTAGGATAGTTTCCTATTTTTGTGAGATTGCAAACGTGTATATAATTGATGTATATGTGTTTTTTAGAGATATAGAATAATTACCAGATTTTCAATTCTCTACATAGTATCAGCGCTCTAGGATTGTTCCTGGAAAATTTTTTTTTCTGACCCTCTTGTTCGTCCGATTCCTCCACATCTCCCTTTCTAACCAAAAGCCCTTCCAACCAATCAGTCATGTCTGAAACCACTCAAACTAGTCCTGTCTCGGATGTGCCTTCAACCGAGAATTCTGCAGTAGTTTCAACAGGTGATTTACAAAATATACAAGCAGCATATTGTCTAAATGGAAGGAATTATCTGAAGTGCACATAGCTGGTTCGTACGTTCTTGAAGGGAAGAGGCAAACTGAGTCATTTGCTTGGAACAGGACCTACAAAAGAAGACCCAAAGTTTGCTGCTTGGGAGGAACAGGATTCGCTAGTGATGACTCGGTTGTGGAATTCAATGATTCTAGAAATAAGCGACACATGTATGTTTCTAGGTACAGCCAAGGAAATTTGGGATATGGTCAAACAAACCTATTCTAAAGTTCATGATGCTGCCCAAATTTACGAGATAAAGACAAATCTCGACAACTAAGTAACCCGTATGGTCACAGAATATTCTAGTCTCTTGCAAGGCTTATGGCAAGAGTTGGATCATTACCAGTGTATCGAGATGAAGTGCAACTCAAATGCAACAATTCTCAAGAGGTTCGTTGAAAAAGACCGTATTTATGATTTCTTTGTTGGTCTTAATATTGAATTTGACGCTGTAAGGGTGCAGATCTTAGGAAAAGAGGATCTGCCATCTCTAAATGAGACCATTTCAATAGTCCGAGCTAAAGAAGGAAGGAGTGTTATGCTTGAGGCTTAGGCTACAGATGGATCTGCCCTAGTGACAAAATCTGTTAAAAATAAAGACTTTGTCTCGTTACAGCCCAATGAAGGATTCAATAAGCAGGCTGACTTATCAAAACCTCTCAACAAGCAGTCAAAAGACTCGCTCTGATGCAGCTACTGCAAAAGACACCGCCATACGCGAGAGACATGCTGGAAACTCAATGGAAGACCTCCAAACATGAATAGGAATTTCTCCAATAGGACTGAAACTAAACGAGGACAAGCACACGTGGCCAATACTCATCCAAGTAGCGAAGGAAATCCACAAAGTTCAATTTCTGAATTGAGCAGAGAAGACATTGAAAGGTTAAAAAATTTTTGGGATCACTTGAAAAACCTTCCACGGTAGGTACATGCTCATTGGCTTTTTCAGGTATTTCTTTCTCTTCTTATACTTCTAATGTTATGGATAAAGTTTCTCCAAACATATAGGTAATTGATTCTGGAGCCACTGACCACATGACATTTTCCTCTTAAAAATTTATTACCTATACTCCATGCTCTAGCCATAGGAAAATAACATTACTTTTGTGGGACAGGGGGATGTTTATATCAACAATAGCCTAACTCTCAAAAATGTCCTCCATGTTCCTAAACTTTTTACAAACCTGGTTTCGATTAAAAAATTCACTAAGGATTCTAATTGTAGTGACTTTCTTCCCATCTCATTGTGAGTTTCAGGAACTGGGCACGAAGAGGATGATTGGACATGCTAGTGAAAAGGATAGTCTTTACCACTTGGAAGAACAAAGTGGAAGTGCTAGAGTTGAGAGTTCTCGCCCTTTATCATTCCTATCTGAGTCAGTCATCTCTAATAAAGACAAAATATGGCTTTATCATCGTCGTTTGGGTCATCCGTCATTCAGTGTTCTTAAGTTTATGTTTCCTTCAGTGTTCAAAGGGTCCTTAGTTGAAAGTTTTCATTGTAGTGATTGTGAACTTGCTAAACACAAGCATTCTTCTTTTCCAATAAGTAATACAAAAACTTTTGTTCCTTTTTCTCTTATTCATAGTGACATTTGGGGGCCATCCACAGTTCCTAATATTTTAGGTGCAAAATGGTTTGTGTCGTTTATTGATGATCGTACCCGTGTGACATGGATATATCTTATGAAAAATAAATTTGACGTTAGCACAATTTTTCCCAATTTTTACAATATGATCAAAACTCAATTTGATGTTGGCATTAAGAGATTTCAATCCGACAATGCTAGGAAATACTTCAATCAGTTCCTCTCTCCATTTTTTCAAAAAGAAGGAATCATTCATGAATCCTCTTGTGTTAGCACACCCCAACAAAATGGAGTGGCTGAGCGAAAGAACGGTCATCTCATTACTATCACAAGAGCATCCTTGTTTCACAAAAATGTTCCTAAACAATTTTGGAGAGAAGCCGTCCTAACTACTGCTCATCTCATTAATAGACTACCAACAAGACTCCTTGATTTCAAAAGCCCAATGGAAACTCTCACGAAATTCTTCCCGAACTTCAATGCCTTAAACAATCTCACTCCAAGGGTTTTCAGCAGCATTGCTTTTGTTCATGTTCATTCGCAAAATAGAGGAAAACTCGATCAACGTGCTCTTAAGTGTGTTTTTGTTGGCTACTCTTCCACTCAAAAAGGGAACAAATGTTTCCATCCCCCAACAAGGAAGTTCTTCATCTATGCTGATGTTACATTTGATGAAACAGAGACATATTTTCAAATTTCCTATCTTCAGGGGGAGAATTTGAGTGAAGATAAGGATAAAGATCGGTTTCTTCTTGAGTTTCCTAGTTAATCTGAGTCTACAAATATTGAGTCAACATTGACACCTGTCTCACTTGTCTTATCATCTGTTCAGCCCAATTCCAGCCCTACCAAGTCAACATCAATTGTTAATTCTCCTACTCATTCACCCAGGTCACATGGAATGATAAAGGAAAAGGGAAATCAAGACACTACACAGCCACAACAAGTCTATTCCAAGAGGCGAATACCGAACTCTAGACCTGAGCTTTTTCAATCACCTGTTCGAGCAACAGTTCAAGCACCTGAGGTAATCCTTAAACCTATCGAGACCACCACACAGTCAACTACCTTTGAGGAACTAGACAATGAAACCATTGAGCCAAATGATTATGACATACCGATTGCACTTAGAAAAGGAACAAGAGCCTGCACCAAAAACCCATTATACCTATTCATGTCCTACCAAAACTTATCCCAAAGTCATAGAGCCTTCCTTAGCAATCTACATTCAATTCCCATTCCCAGAAACTTATCTGAAGCATTAGGAAACGCAAAGTGGGAGAATGCCATGAAAGTGGAGATGGAAGCTCTTGAGAGGAATAAAACTTGGGACTTGGTCAAGATGACAGAAGGAAAGAAGTTAGTTGGGTGTAGATGGGTGTTCACAGTAAAATACAAGCCAGACGATTCGGTGGAGAGATACAAGGCAAGATTGGTCGCAAAAGGCTATACTCGAACTTATGGTATAGACTATCTCGAGACATTTGCTCTAGTCACAAAAATGAATACAGGTCGGGTCCTCTTGTCATTAGTAGCTAATTTTGGATGGAGCTTACAGCAATTCGATGTAAAAAATGCCTTCTTACATGGTGATCTTGAAGAGGAGATTTATACAGAAGTTTCCCTAGGATTTGAATCAAAGGATGGGATTGTGTGCAAGTTGAAGAAGGCTCTATATGGACTTAAACAGTCCCTGAGGGCCTGGTTTGGAAGGTTTACAAAGGTGATGACTACCTTGGGTTACAAGCAAAGTCAAGGCGATCATACTCTGTTTGTGAATCAATCAAATTCAAGGGGAGTAACTACATTACTAGTGTATGTTGATGATATCATAGTGACAGGTAATGATGTCAAAGGGATGCAAAAGTTGAGGCAGTGCTTGGAGAAAGAGTTTGATATTAAAGAACTAGGGAAATTGAAATATTTTCTAGGTATTGAAGTGGCTTATTCAAAGCAAGGAATTTTTATATCACGGCAGAAATATGTATTAGATTTGTTGAAAGAAACAGGAAAGTTAGGGTGCAAGCCAGTTGACACACCAATTGAGGTCAATCACGGGTTATGTAAGGCTCCAAAAGACACAGTTGTGGACAGAAATTCCTATCAAAGACTTATAGGGAGGTTGATTTACTTGACACATACAAGACCTGATATTGCCTTCGTCGTGAGTGTTGTTAGTCAGTTTATGCATAATCCTAAGGAAATGCATCTCAAGGCTGTGCACAGGATCTACAATATCTGAAGGGAACTGCTAGGAGAGGAATTTTGTTCAAAAAGGCAAGACGTATAACGTTGGAGGCCTATACTGATGCTGACTATGCAGGTTCTTTAGTTGACAAAAGATCAACCTCGGGTTATTGCATGTTTCTACGAGGCAATCTTGCAACGTGGAGGAGTAAAAAACAGAGTGTGGTGGCAAGGTCAAGTGCAGAGTCTGAGTTCAAGTCAATGGCACTTGGGATATGTGAGCTATTGTGGTTGAAATTGGAAGACTTGCATATTAAGTAGGAAGGTCCTATGAGGTTGTATTGTGATAACAAATCAGCCATTAGTATTGCCCATAACCCAGTTCAACAAGATCGAATGAAGCATATTGAAGTCGATAGACACTTTATAAAGGAGAAGTTGGATAGCGGCCTAATTTGCACACCATTCATCTCAACTAAAGATCAATTGGCCGATGTATTTACAAAGGGACAACTGAGCACTGTCTTCCAACGTATTATCAACAAGCTTGGAATGGAGATTATCCATTCACCAGCTTGAGGGGAAGTGTCAAGATATTGTTTAAAAAAAAGAAAAGAAAACCGTGTGGATGATTTATGTAATCCCTGTTTTTTAGGGATTAGTCAAGCTGTATATTTGGTGTATATTCTTGTTAGGATAGTTTCCTATTTTTGTGAGATAGCAAACGTGTATAAAATTGATGTATATGTATTTTTCAGAGATATAGATTAATAACCAGATTTTCTATTCTCTACAGGCCTTATAACAAACACAAATTTCATTTTCGCACCACTCCTTGTACGTTTTTTGGGTATAGTCTCAATCATGAAGGCCACAAATGCTTAGATTCTACAGGTCGTATTTTATTTCTCGAGATGTTATATTTGATGAGACAACTTTTCCATTTGCTGCTCCTAAAGTTGTCCCAGTTTCTCCTTTAGCCTCTTCTTCAACTGTCTCTAGTCCTCTTTTTGTTTGTCCTAATTCATTCACTTCTTCCTCCTCTTGTTCTGTCTCTCCCACTTCCTCCAATACACAGACCTGAGCTCAAGATGTTTTACATTCTAACCCCGGTATTGCTGCTGATGCTACTAATAGTGTTTCTAGTTCTTATGTTTTATCTTAGCCTGGTTCCACCTCAGCTCCGTCCCAATCCCATGCTACCAATATCCATCCCATGATGACTAGGTTAAAGAAAGGCATTCGAAAACCTCAAGTTTATGTGGCAATTAAAGAGACTTTGACAGTTCAGGAAACTTTACAAGATGATAATTGGAGGCAAGCCATGACTGAGGGATTTTCTACTCTACAACGTAATAATACTTGGGTTTTAGTAGAGCTACCATCAGATAGGAAGGCAATCGATTGCAAATGGGTTTTCAAACTTAAAGAGAATCCAGATGGCTCCATTAATAAATACAAAGCGAAGTTGGTGGCCAAAGGTTTTCACCAAGTAGCTGGTTTTGATTTTACTGAAACATTTAGTCCAGTTATTAAACCTACAACAATTAGGATTGTTCTTACAGTGGTTCTAACTAGAAACTAGATTATATGCAATTAGATGTGAATAATGCCTTTTTGAATGGTGATTTGCAAGAAGTTTACATGGAACAACTTGTAGGGTTTGTGGACTCTACATCTAGTCATCTAGTTTGCAAATTGCAGAAGTCTTTACATGGTTTAAAACAGGCCCCACGTGCTTGGTTTGATAAGCTATGCAAGGCTCTTGTTACACTTGGTTTTGTTGCTACTAAAACAAATCAGTAATTGTTCATTCGTGAAACTTCAGGTGATACATTGTTTATTCTGGTTTATGCAGATGATATTTTGGTGACAGGAAGTGATCTGTAGTTCAAACTCTAGTCATAGAGTTGCATCATGCGTTTGCTCTTAAAGACATAGGCTCACTTAATTACTTTTTAGATATTCAAGTTCAGCATACAAGTGAAGGCATTCTTCTTGCTCAGACCAAGTATATCACAAATCTTCTATGTAAAGCAAAAATGCAATATGCAAAAGGAGTTACCGCACCAATGACCATAGGTGAGAAACTTCTCTCCTATAGTAGTGATCCTATTGAAAATGCCTCATTGTATAGAAGTGTGGTTGGTGCATTGCAGTATATAACTATCACAAGACCTAAGCTAGCCTTTTCTATTAATAGAGTGTGTCAATATATGCAGGCACCTCTAGAGGGTCATTGGTGTGCAGTGAAACGTATTTTAAGGTACTTGGCTGGTACTATCTCTCATGGGTTACATCTCACCAAAACTCCAGAAACAGAACTTGATATAGTGGGGTTTTGTGATGCTGACTAGGCATCTGACCTTGAAGACAAAAGATCTACAACTGGTTTTTGTGTATTTTTTGGGAAGAATTTAGTGACTTGGGGCTCCAAAAAGCAGCGCACTGTTTCTCGGTCTTCAACAAAAGCTGAGTATTGAAGTCTGGCAGCCACAGGTGCAAAAATCACTTGGATTCAGTCTCTTCTTGCAGAATTGAAAGTTTCTATTAGAAGAGTTCCCATAGTGTGGTGTGACAATCTGAGTATTGTGATGATTGCTGCAAATCCTGTTCTACATGCTAGAACTAAGCACATAGAGATTGATCTCTACTTTGTTCAAGAGAGTCTTGCAGAAAAAGCTTGAAGTTCGCCATGTTCCTTCTGTTGATCAATTAGCTGATGTGTTTACCAAGGCTTGTTTCAGTTCCAAAGTTTGGTATCATACGCAATAAACTCAGAGTAGAGGATTCTCATACCCTGAGTTACTCTGAGTTTGAGGGGGTGTTCGGACATAGTATTGTTGTGATATGTTATATGGTCGGTTAAATAAATCTGTTAGTTGTTAAATCAGTTAATTGTTGGTTAACCATAGTAGTCAGCTTGTATGCTCTTGTATACTCTAGTTAGTTTTGTGTACTCTAGTTAAGGTTATGAGTTACAAGTATACTCATAACTGTATATAGTTGAAAAGTAGTCCAAGTTAATATAATATATTGATCGAGAGTTCTTTGAAGCTCTCTTCAGATTCTTCACAAATTCATCTTTTCAGTTCTTGAATGTCTGCTCAAAACCTTATATGTACCAACTTATAAAATAGCAAAAAAGAAGAGTTGTATTATTTTTTTTTTCCAAATAAATGCAGTTATACTGTTTAAACTTTAGGGAAACAAAACTACCAAAATTATACTCAAAAAACAGATTCTTCTTATTCCCTTCCGTTGATTTTACAAACGTACATTCTTTGAGTTATATTCAATAGGTTCTTTCTTCACCCATCTCATTTTCCTTTTAACTCCTCCTCCACTTGTTATGTTCTCTTTCCTCTCTCTAGCTAACATAGTAGAGATTTCAAGAGTTTTCATACTCAAGCTCAATAGTTTTGGGAAGTCATGGAACTAGGAAATATCCAAGAATCCCAGAGGCTAGAGTAGAATAAAAATCAAATCCAATAAAAGAGAATGAAATGAATGAATAAACAAACCTGATGATCTGGGTTTTGGAATACATAGCTCTTAGGCCTCTTTACAACAACAGTTGCTCTTGTCGGATTCAAAAGACCCGCCAAAACCTGCGACAAAAATCCAAAGACACACTAAATTAATTATAAAAATAGAAAGACTTTTAGATTGGGTTTTTCAAGTGTGTATATATATATATATACACTTTGAGAAGAGTAGATTTTCCATAGCCATTGGGGCCAAGAAGCATCCAAAACTGCCCCGACGGAATTAGAGCGAGCAATCCTGGAGAATGGGCAACGTTCTTGGTTTTCCTTGCCTCGTCGTTGTTGATACCCAGAAACTCAAATTCCGACCTTCAATGGCAACGTTATTATTCTGAGTAAGATTAGTCCTGCAATTACAGAAACACAGAAACAACCGGCCATGAGAGAGAAAACGAAAGGAGAGCTGAGGAAAGAAAAGAGAGAGAAAGAACCTGGAGGACAAGGAGGAGTGGGGAGGAGGAAGAAAAAGAGGGCCAGAACCAGAACAACTGATATTGGAGCTTGACAGATTCATCGTCCAACTCTAACGTTCGTGTTCATGAGAGTATCTGTACTAAAATGTACAACTGATTGTGGCAAAATTTGAAAAAAGAGCCAAAAAAAATTTTGAATTAGGGAAAGTGTTCCCGTAAAAAGAGGAAGGCTTTGTAGTTTGCAGGCACGAGGAGAAAAAAATACGAGACCGTTTCATTCTCAAAGTTCCAATTGTAAAATGAAAATACACTAGGTATAAAGCTTTTATATGTACATTTTACGATGACCCGTTTTAATTTGGTTCTCAATTACCTTCTAAATTAATTTAGTTCTTAAATACTCTCTAAATTGTTATAACAGTAGAATACTAGTGCAAGAGTTGGGAATGGGAACAATTAATACTGGATTTTTATTTTTCATGGTAATACTGGATGTTTAGCAACATAATAAATAGTCAATTTTTGTTTCTCACTTTAGATTTTTCCTATTTTGGTCTCTAATAATACTTGATTAATTAAAATAAAACAAAATAATAGATTAAGGATCAAAGTGGGATTTTAAGAGTTTTTGTCAAATATTCAACATCTAAGATTATAAAGACCGAAATGAGACTAGAAGTAAAACTCACGATCATTCCATTTGTGAGATTAACCTAAAATCGATCATTTCCATTTGTGAGATTAACCTAAAATTTTAAGTGGTTGATTGTTTGTCCAACTCTTTTGGAAAAATCAATAGGGTACATTTCATTCTCGGTTGGTGGTTTGTTTATCTACTTTTCAATCAAAGGACATGAAGAATATGGTATAAAACTAAGCCTAGAGTAATCAATCATCGGCTCTTAATTCTCCTTCATGAACCGAGAATTTGGCATCACTCCCTTTCATCTGCAAATGAGGGAAGATTTTTAAAAGTAACCTTTTCAAAAAAAAAATTTTCGTCAATGACCTCTTTTTTTTTTTTATCAGTTTTTGACACAAAATAAAAGCTTTTTGAGCATCAAAACGATTCTTTTTTTTTTTTCTTCCTGTTGAGGTTCCTCACCTTGCTATAGTCATTTTTCTAATCTTTCTGAAAAAAACTGAAACAACTTACGGGCTTAAAAAAGCATGTTTTTTGGTGCATAAAAAAAAGAGTCATTTTCCTAATTTTAAATTTTGTTTGGCCCTTTTTTCAAATTTTGCCTTAAAGGAGCTACCTTAAATAAACACAATTTGTAGGCTAATTACCTGCACTCATCTAAAATGAAACATTCTGAAGCTTAGATCGATCGAGAAAATAAATGTAAATTGTATAGCAGCCACAGGAGCACATTTCAACATAATATACCATTGCATATAAAATGATACGCAATTGAGTTGAATACTTCAAACCTCACACTTCAAGTCTTAAATTTAGGTCCAAATATTTCCTCGCTAACAACTAAATGCAAATACAACCATTCGCTTATTTCAACTTAATCCTATGATTTCTTGCCCTAAAAACTTTCAGGAAAGTAAAAAACCAATCATACTCTACTATGTCGAAATTCTGTATTGCCAGGAGAAACGAGGAAGTTATTTTCCTTCAAAG
>CAMOHE010042738.1:7148-20945 GCA_946598075.1 Artocarpus hirsutus | reverse complement strand
GATATATATATATATATATATATATATATATATATATTTAGTGATGATTGAGGCCTAAGAATGCAAATTTGAGAGGGATGAGGGAGAGAATTTCTTTGGCAAAAAAATAAAAGAACATGAAAGCTTTGATGGCTTAAAGATATATTTATAGGTTTATAAGAGAGAAATGATTAGATGAGTGTAAAAAACCCTAGTCCTAGTTTAATTAGGTTTCCCTTTTTTTTTCTTTTTTTGCCTTCACGGCAAATTCTTTTTTTTTTTCTTATTTACACAACAACTATATAGTTGCCTATATTTCCTATACCTAAAACTTTCGAGGTTACTATTTTATATATATATATATATAAAAGAGAAAAGAATATAACATAATAGACATATATAGTAACTTAATAAAATAATATAATATATATAAATTATTCAAATTAACAGTTTGCAAAAATATAGTCATATATATATGTAAATATATATATGTAAAAAAATGTTTTCAAATTTATTCCTATGGTGCATTCAAATTAATGACATTATACTATATTTATATACATAAATTAGAGGATAATTCAACATATACATATGAACTATATATACATATATACATATATATAATATCAAAATTCAACCATCACAGACATAAATAAATTAAATACTTTATGCTTATCATCATTTTTGACATAAATATCCCGAGCACATCGATCCCTCATAGTCGTCACCCATGACATTGCTAAATGAAAAGTTAAATATTTAATATAAATAATAATAGCACTAAAAATATCATATTTTAACGTTAAATTAACATAAATGTCCATAGAAGAAAACGATAGGCGTTACAATAATCCCCAAGGACGACAACTTTTCTCACCACTTTTACTATTAAAACTTGGCACCATACACTTGCAGTTTCCTCATGAACAAAGATCTTTAAAGAAAACATGATGAGATGAGGGGGAGGCAATTTTGTCCCTCTAGGCTTTCCTAACAAAATTTTTAACAAGGTAGTTCTAAACGCAAAAACATATAAGAATTATGTACTCTTTTTTTCTTCACCAAGATTTTTATTCCATTGGGTTTTTTTCTTGGTACATTTTTTAGCAAAGCACATTCTTTGTGCAGTGGACATCAAGGGGGAGTGTTTTAAATCAAACGTGTGTTTGAATGCCACCACTTGAAATTCCATAACCTACATGCATGATTTTGATTACAAATTACTATCTTACATTTAGACCTCATTATATTCACATAAGATCCCAATAATATTATGCATAACTGTCTCTTAATTGTAGATATAACTAATGCAAATTATATCTTTTTATTACCTCTAGTTATGATTTTTAGCTTAGAAATAGAGGTAGTATTAAGCTTGGATTTTCATCACTTACAAATGAAAGAATAGAAAGATATTTTGTCTTTTATTTCCTCTTATGCTTTCTCTCTTGCTCTCTTTTGTTATATTTCTTTCTCTCTTTCTCTCTTTTGTTATATTTTTGCTTTATTTTATAGCACATAACCTATAAAATAGTAGGTCTTTCAAAGGAATAAAGCTAATCAAGTTTCATCCGCTTTGACTAGCCTGACAAACAAAAAAAGAGTATCGCATTCACTTTCTTATATCTAATCACAAACTTGAAAGAAAAGAATACCATATTTTAATTCCACCATGCAATCAAACATACCTGTGGTTTTTTTTCTCACATACTTTTGGCAAGGAGACGGTAAATTGGCTGCGCAAGCAAGTGATTTGCTCTATCCACTGATAGGCCAAACTTCTCACTCATGTCAATGTCCTTAGTCTCTACACCACTAGGAAGAGCCCAAGCAAAGCAATGCACCAATTGAGCGAGAACAAACCTGATATTAACTAGACCAAAATGTACTCCAGGGCACCCTCTACGGCCAGAACCAAACGGTAGAAGTCGAAAGTCACGCCCTCGTACATCTATATTGTCATTGACGAACCTTTCAGGGAAAAATTCTTCTGCATTCACTGACCATACATTTGGATCTCTTCCTATCGTCCAAGTGTTCACTATAATTCTCGATTTCTTGGGGATGAAGTACCCTTCAATTGTAATGTCCTCCATGGACTCACGTGGAACTAGTAAAGGTGCAACTGGGTGTAGCCTAAAGCTCTCTTTTACCACCATATCTAAGTACTCCAACTTGTCCAAGTCTTTTTCCTCCACCATTTGGTCCATCCCAATTTCTCTTTCTAGATCTTCTTGAAGCTTTTTCATCACTCTAGGGTGCTTCAAAAGCTCGGAGAGTGTCCATACAATGGACGTTGCTGAAGTATCAAATGAAGCCACCACCATGTCGAGTAAGATGGCTTTGACATTTGTTCGATCAATTATGTAGACATGCTGATCTTGGGGATTCATCGGTTGGTTCAGTAATGAAAGCAAAACATCGACAAAATCCTTGTGAGAATGTCCTTGCTTACTTGCGCCTTGTTCATGCACTGTGAGTATCTTCTCCAGCACTTTATCAATGGCCTTGCTCACTTTCTTCATGCGCCTTGTATATCCCTAAGCACAAAGTTGAGAATAATTGGTTGCAAAATATAGAATTATGTACAAGCACAATATCAATTTCTTCAACTACGTACCAAGAATGAATCTCAATCCGAATAAGAAAAGTACCAAGGACGGTCATAACAGAACTAGAGGAATCCAAAGCATGTGCCCACAAAATAGTAGCAATTACGATTATGATATCATGTGACAAGTGTAAAAAGCCTAATAAAATATTAATTACTATCATTAAAAAAAACATGTTGTTTAACATGAAGTCTTGAATCGGATAACCAAGATTATTACAATTGTAATGCTGAGGATTAAAATTTCAATAACCGAGTGAATAATACAGTCTTAAAAAAAAGGATAAGCAAAGTTTATATAAACGTACCCTATAATTTGAGTTTATAAAGAGAGTACACTATCTAATTTGCACCCCTCAAATCATTAAATGCTCAATTTTGACTAATTTAGTCGCAAAAAAAAAAAAAAGAAAAATAAAACCTTAAATAAAAAAGGCTAACTTTTTTAAACCGGAAAAAAATCAACAATGTGTGACTTAAGATTTTTGTTTTATAATTTTGTCAGCTTTTCTTTTCTTTTCTTTTCGTTTTACTTTTCCCTCTCTTCAGGAAGTTTTAGTACTTTTACAGGCAAAATCAAGCATTGACTATTAAAAGATATGCTATGCTACTTAAGAGGATGGATTACATTACTAAAATAAAGTCCTCTAAAAAAACATTATTAAAACAAAGAGACTTTTGAAGAAAAAAGATCATAAGAAAAGGTTTTAGGGTGAATATCATAGTCATTAGAAGGGTATAAACATCAATTGAACTTTTCTGCATGTCAATTTGAGCCGCTATGCTCGGCTCAACCTGGTCCAGATAATGAAAAGAGAGGCCCGGTCTAGCCTGAAGCCCACATAGGCCTAAGGCCAGGATGCCCAAATTTTTATAAGAGAATATTAAAAAAATATTTAAAAAAAAAGTTATCTAATTGGGCCAGCTCAACCTAGTTCTAGTTTAAGTTTAAGTCTTCGAAAAATGAGAGAAATATACCACTGTTAATTAAGAATAAAAATAAATAGACCAAAAGATTTTAATAGGTAGTAAGTAACCCATTTAATATTAGATTTGTATTAATTAATTGATATAATGACTAAAATACCCAATTTCAAAAACCTTAGCAGCCTTTTCCCCTTCCTCTTTCTCTCTCTCTTTCCCTTTCTCTTTCTCTCTCTCTCTCTCTCCTGAAGTACTCCTACCGCCCAACCTCATGTCCACCAGAGCAACGTTGAGGGAGCACCTGTCGCCACCCAACCTCGCCACCAACCGCCAAGATTGTGAGCTGCTTAGCATAGTCACGATGCCAGAAATCGCAAGCTTCATTCGCCAAGAAATCGTGAAGCTACAATGCCAAGGAACAGTCACAAAGCCTAAAGCAGTCCTCGTTGCTGGCAGAAGCAAGCGCCAAAGTCGCAGAGGGAGAAGATTTGTTGCTGAAGTCACTCAGAGAGCAACCGCTAGAGTCACACAGCTCACTAGATCGCGCTAGGTCTCATAGAGGGAGGTGTCGTCACGGAGGGAAATGCTGGATTCATTGCTAGAGTCACTACAGGAGAGGTTGCCGGGTTGCGTGAGGATAGCAGTGTCACCAGAGTTGTTGCTGAGGTTGCCATTGGAGCTAGAGAGAAAAGAAGAGGAGATAGGAGAGAGAAGACAGGAGAGAGAAAATAGATCTAAGTTTTTTTTGGAAGAGATGAAAAAGATAAGGGTAAAATTAAAAATTTTAATGTTTAAAATGAACACAAAATTACAAAAATACTGCATATTTTAGTATTTTTAAAAATATGCTATTTACTTATAATAAGATTAAATAGTGTGTTATTTTATATAATTTCTCATCCTTATCTAAGACTTGGGCCAGATCTGGGCCGAAAGAGACGAGTCATAGGCCAGGCCACCAAAAGAAAGGAGGCAGGCCCGCTTGTTTGACCCGATTTGCAGCTCTTATTCTGACATAATTAACTTTCTTTTATCAAGAAGTGGTCTTTTATTATTTTGATAAAATCGAGGGCTGTACCCTCCCCTTATATCAAAAAAATAAAAAAATAAAAAAAATCCATGGTTGTAAACGTAAGGAGTCTTAGAAAAAAAAAATTTTTTCAACCATTCTGTTCGGATAGGAACCGACATCAAGTTAATGACTGAATACCCCACTGACACAACACCATAACTGAAGATTTTTTATGACGTGGGACCCAATCACCGTCTTACAAGTTATTACCATCCGGTTTCACCATCTCTGATTATTTGCCCATTTTCCGGTAATTCATTCCAGTCAAATATCACAAATTTATAAGTATAATAACAGTTATTACATATCTTAGATTGTTAGGCCTTAATCAAATTCCGTAACATTTCTTTTCTTCCTCCCTCATGAAATTTTTATAGAATTTGACGGTGAAAAATTGGTGCAGTGTTTGGATAAGATGAATTATAATTGTTTTTCATTTTTAGACCTCATCGTAGGGCTATTATCTACCTGAAATCTTCTTACTGAATCAATGAAATATAATATATTTAATATCAACAAAAGAAAACTCCACAAATTTCAGTTTTACTGCCTCCTTTAAAAGACTCTATGAAAAGTGAAACCCCACTAAATCAGTAATAAAAGATGTGTTAATTAACCAAAGAAAATAATCGCACGGAATTGCAAAAGATCAAAGCTAGATATAATGCTTCAATATTATTTAAATTAATTAAAACTTTTCTTTAAAAAAAAATTAGTAACTCCACTATTATAAGAAAATAAGTCATATATAGGGGCGAACTTAATGAGCCATACTTCGTTGTCATTTTTTTCTCATATATCATATAATTACATATTCGACAATTTGCTGAAACAGCCAGAAACTTTAGCCCTATCTTCATTAGAAAAAGTCAAAAAGTTGAGCCATAAATATTGACATTAGCCAAGAACTGACCTGAAGATCAAATGGAGCAAGAAAAGGCACAAAATCAGCCAGATTGAATGCTCCGGCCAAGCACAAACCTTCGTGAACAAGCTCCTTTAAGTGATAACTGTCCTCCAAATTTATCCCCAGTATCATCCTACACGAAATGTCCGCAATAAGCTCACCAATCTTCCTGCTAACGTCCACCACCTCACGCGCCGCCGCCGACACCTTGAGCGACTTCACCAGCGAAGCAACCTCTTCACTCCTCAACGCCGCGAAAGAATCGACCTTGCAAGCGCTGAGGAGCTGCAGAGTGCAAAGCTTCCTCACGCTCCGCCAGTAGGGCCCGTACTCGGTGAAGGCCATGCCTTTGGAGCCGTACGACATGTACTCGGAGGCTTGGACTATGGGGCGGCTGGCGAAGGTGGTGTCGTGCGTTTTGAGGAAGAGCTCGGCGGCTTCGGGGGAGGAAACGACGACGGCGGGGACTTGGCCAAGGCGTAGGGACATGATTGCTCCGTACCTTTTGGATAGGCTTTGGAGGCCGCGGTGCGGGAGGCTGGTTAGCTGGTGGAGGTTGCCGATGATTGGGAGCGGCGTGGGGCCTGGTGGAAGGTTGCCGTGGTCGCGGTTTTTGTGGCTTCGGCCGGCGGCGCGTGGGAAAATGATCCATAATATGGGTACGAGAATGACAAGGAGAATGGATAACATTATCGATGGAGACATGATCGAAAGAGATTTTGAGAGAGTGGACAGACTTGTTTGTTGTGTGTATAGATAGAACTCAAATATATATGCATATATATAATTTGTTTTTATCTGATTTGTCATTTGTTAAGGGTTTTTTAAAGTCGTTTTAAAAGTGATTTTGGGTCCCTATTTTTTCAAGGATTTTACATTGAATGGGGCCGAATGCTATTTCAGAGTTTTGTAAATTATTACGAAAGACGTGTATGTTGTGTGTGTATATACAATTCAAATATATATGCATATATATAATTTTGTTATTATCCAATTTGTCATTTGTTAAGAGTTTTTAAAAGTGGTTTTAAAAGTGATTTTAGGTCCCCATTTTTTCAAAGATTTTACAGTGAATGAGGCCAAATTAGTGATTTGATTTGAGTTAGTGTAATTTGAATTAGGATTTAAGTTAGTGATTTAAGTTATTATCCGAATTAACGTTTGGATGTGCATTTAAGTTTTAATCTAAGTAAAAATAAAAATGAAATTTGTGTTTAGAAAGGTAGTGAAAACAGTTTTTGATTTATCAACAAATCTAATAAAAACGTAATGTTAATGATCCTAAAAAAATGCAATATGGATCTTAATTTATTCCTCTCTTCACTAGGAACACAATGAAAAAATAATCATCTCAATTGGATAACAAACGAAGAAGTTATGATTTTTTTCATCAAATATAAGAGAGAGAATTTTAGTTTTTACTATAGCAGAGATATCTGAGTATCAAAAATTTAGGAAAAAGTTAGAACTCTAAAAATTTGGATTCTTGATATTCAAAGGATTTGGATTTTGGGGATAACAAACAAGTATCCAAAGGATTCTTAATACTTGAATCCAAATTTAAGTCCAAAAAATCTAAAGAGTTTTCGAAACAAACAGGCCATAAATATCCTATCTAATTCTCCTTTCTTTGTTTCTTCTTCCCTAAGTCTGTTCCACTTTCTGCAAATAAGGAAGATCATGGGTCAAGTAAGTAAACTTGTAAGACTTAATACGATCCAAATATGCAAAAAACAATAAGCATGGAAGTAGCAGTCAGTGTCTACTTTGCACTTCTCCAAAATACAACTCCACCGACAATATAAAAATATATCTAGATGTTGATTTTCATGAATCAACACAGCCAATGAAGTCCAAATCAAAATAGCCAATCACCTCCAAGTTATCAATCTGCCTATACAGCATGTAGTCTTTGGTCCTTTAAAGGTACCTTATTACTTTCTTTACAGCTCTCACGTAGTCCATGCCTGGATTACTCTAATATCTTCTTAATATTCCTACTACAAACCTAAGCATACATCAAACTTCTAACAGCTAAAGCATATAAGATGTTCTTCATTTGTTCCCTTTTAGAGTCATTCTTAGGGCATTGATTTAAATTAAATTTATCACCCTTTATAATGGGAGCTATACTTGATGAACAATCTTTCATCCATAGCCTCTCTAAAACCTTGTTGATATAGGTTTTGTGACAGACCTAAGATTCCTTTAAATCTGTCTCTATAGATCTTTATGCCAATGACATAAGAAGCATCACCTATATCCTTCATATCAAAGTTTGTAGAGAGAAATTGTTTTGCCTCATGTAGCAAACCTTTATCATTGGTTGCAAGTAAAATATCATCCACATATAGAATAAGAAAACAAATTTTGCTCCCACTAACCTTCTGGTATATACATTGATCTATAATGTTCTCTATAAAACCAAATGAAGAGATGACATTATGAAATTTTAAATACCACTGATAGAATGTTTGTTTCAATTTATATATAGATTTCTTTAATTTGCACATTAAATGCTCACCATCACTAGAGGAAAATCCTTCTAGTTGTTTCATATAAACCTTTTCCTCTAGATCTTCATTGAAAAAAGCTGTTTTCACATCCATTTATTGTAACTCTAAGTCAAAATGTGCAACTAATGCCAAATAATACAAAAAGAATCTTTCTTAGATACAGGAAAAAAGACTCATTGTAGTCGATTCCTTCCCTTTGAGTGAATCTTTTAACGATGAGTCTTGTTTTATATCTTTAATATTTTCCAATGAGTCTTTTTTTGTCTTAAAGAGCCATTTATATCATATGGCTTTTACACTATGTGGTAACTTGACAAAATCCCAGACTTCGTTTGATGCCATAAAATTCATCTCATCTTTCATGGCGTCAAACCACAAATGTGATTCTTTACAACTTATGGCTTGTGAAAACACTTCAAGATTGTTTTCGGCTCCAATGTTATAGTCCGACTCTTATAGACACACAATATAGTCACTAGGAATTATTGATTTCGTTATTCTAGTAGATCTTTTTAATATTGTATTAACATTTTCATGAGGAACATGTTGTTTAACTGGTTGTTTAACAATTTTTGGCATTTCCTGAATAATTTGATCTACTGGATTATTAACAGCAATTTATGGAACTTAAATGATAGGTTATCCAACGCGTGTTTGAACTTGAGGAATGTTGTGAACAACAACTAATCTATCACTTGAGCAAAAAGGTTAAGCATCAAAATGATCTTTCTCATAAACAATGTTCTATGATAGATCGCTCCCACTAATCAAGTCATTTTCAAGAAACTTTATATTTCTTGATTCTACAATCTTAGTATTGTGGATGGATAAGAGAACCTGTATACTTTAGACCTTTCAGCATATCCAACTAAATACCCACTAATGGTCCTTGGATCCAGTCTTTTTTCTCATGAATTGTAAACTCTTACTTCAGACGAGCATCCCCAAATGCGTATATATCTTAAACTCAGTTTTCAACCTTTCCACAATTCAAATGGTGTCTTTAGAATAGTCTTAGTTGGAACTCAGTTTAATATATATATAGTCATTTTAAGAGCTTCAGTCCACAAGAATTTAGGTAGTTTGGAGTAACTACGCATACTCCTCACCTTGTCCATTATGGTTTAGTTTCTTCTTTTTGCTACACCATTTTGGTCTAGAGAACTAGGTATAGTGTATTAGGCAACTATCCAATGTTCTTGAAGAAAATTCATAAATGGGCCAGTGCTTGTTCATTCTCAGTGTATTTACTATAATATTCCCTATCTCTATCTGTTCTCACGATCTTAATTTGCTTTCCACATTGTTTCTATACTTTAGCTTTAAAAATTTTAGAAGTATCTAATGCTTCATTCTTGTTATGAAGCAAGTAAAGATATATATATATATATATATATATCATGAGTAATTACCTATCAAAGCGATGGAGTATTTTGGACCATTTGAGTCCATGTCTAGACAACAAATGTTCAAATGTGTGATTTTTAATATATTTGTACTCCTCTTTGTACCTTTCTTAGACTTATTGGTATGCTTTCCCTTAATGTAGTCAACACAAGTGTTAAAATCAATAAAATATAAAGTACTAAGTGCTCAATCATTTACTAATCTCTTAATTCTTTCTATGGAGACATGTCCTAATCTCTAGTGCCACAATATAAATGAATCTTCATTCATAATACAATGTTTTATACCAGTGTGAACATGTATAGCATTATGAGTGGTATCGTTTTGCAACTTAATAGAGAAAAAACCATCAGACAATATATCATTCCCAACAAGTTCAGATTTATAAAACAAACAGACAAAAGTCTTGAAAAAGCTGAAGGAATATCCTAAAAGTACAAGTCTTGAAATTGAAATTAAATCCTTACATAAACAAAGAATATAAAAAGTGTTTACCAAATTTAAAATAAAACCTATACTTAAAATTAAAGTGCATGCTCCAAAGTTAGAATTTTACATATACAGAATTATGATTTTCAACATTTATGCATGAATCTAAATTGCATAAAAGTCATCTAAATATGGAAACGTAAAGAAAACAAAATCTAACCTCCAACCATTGATAATCAGAAGAATGAACAGAGAGTTCCTCTGTAAGAATTCTTGAAAAAAATTTTGTGAAAGAAAAGAGAATCTTCTAAACCTTCTGCAATTTAGATAGATGGCGTATTTCTAAATAACTACAAAGGCTTAAGGACCCTCTCTAGATTGTACATGATATTCTTAAACATCCACCATCAAGATGTATGTTACCATTAAGAGGTATATCTAAAACAATGCCTTCTTTTTGAAATTTTATAACAGTTTAGAGATATCCTTTGGTTGACACCCTTTAGAAAATACGTATATTTTGGACCACTTAAATTTATTTTTATTTATTTATTATCATTTAAAAACTAAATAAATTATAAATAAATTAATTAAAATAACATTTTCCCACTTGGTCCACAAATATTTTCTAAATAACCAAAATCAACCAATCTCAAACTTAAGGAATAAACACATAAATCATGATAATAAATCCTCTAAGAATGAGTATTGTCTTCCATATATTACAATGCATTATATCCCTTAATAGTAACTCATAAATGGTAATCTAACTTAAAGAATAAACCCTATGTTTATTCTAGGTCTTGATTTTTCTCAAAATAATTGAATATGTGCACAACTAAATATAAAAAAACATCACAATAAAATAAGAGTTTCATAAAAATGACCAAATGTATGTACAATAAAATTCACATCATGGAACCAAGTCCTATTCGTACTACATGATCCTTAAAATTTTTTAGTAACATGCCTTTAGTCAAATGATCAGCAATCATCAACTTAGTGCTTACGTGTTCAATACCCACTTTCTTTTCTTTAACATGTTCTCTTATAGTCAAGTACTTAATGTTGATATGTTTAGTTCGAGTACCACTCTTGTTGTTCTTGGCCATAAATACAGTAGCTGAATTGTCACAATACGATCTTAATAGCCTAGAAATAGAATCCACAATTCTAAGCTCCAATATGAAACTCCTCAACCATACAGCATGCGAAGTAGCTTCAAAACCAAAAAGAACTCAACCTCTATACTAGAGGTAGCAATCAAAGTTTGCTTCGCACTCCTCCAAGATACAGCTCCACTCGCAAACATGAAAACATAACCAGATGTTGCTTTTCGCGAATCAACACAACCAGCGAAGTCTACATCGAGTATCCAATCACCTTTAGAATATCAGTCCGTCTATACATAAGCATGTAATCCATAGTTTCTTGAAGGTATCTCATTACATTCTTTGCAGCTCTCTAGTGGTCAACACCTTGATTACTTTGATATTTGCCCAACATTCCAACAGCAAATGCAATGTCAGGTCTTATATAGACCTGAGCATACATTAGGCTTCCATTGGCTGAAGCATATGGAATGTTTTTCATTTGTTCCCTTTCAAGCTCATTTTTCGTGCACTGGTTTAAATTGAACCTGTCACCTACATTTGATGAACAATCCTCCATCTGAAACCTCTCTAGAACCTTGTTGATATAGATCTCTTGAGACAAACCCAAAATACCTTGAGATCTATCCCTAAAGATCTTAATGCCAATGACATAAGATGCCTCTCCCATATCATTCATATCAAAGTTCTTTGAGAGAAATTACTTCACCTCATATAGCATCATTAGTTGCAAGTAATATGTCATCCACATATAGCACAAGGAAACAAATCCTACTCCCATTAACCTTCTGGTAATATTCTCTTCAAAACCAAATGAAGAGATAACGTCATGGAATTTTAAATACTATTGACGAGAGGCTTGTTTCAATCCATATATGGATTTCTTAAGTTTGCATACTAAATACTTACCATCACTACAAGAAAATCCTTCTAGTTGTTTTATATAAACCTATTCCTCTAGATCACCATTGAGAAAGGCCATTTTCATATCCATTTGATGCAAATCCAAATCAAAATGTACGACCAATGCTATAATAACTAGAAGAGAATCCTTGTTAGATACAGGAGAAAAGGTCTATGTATAGTCAATTTCATCTCTTTGAGTGAATCCTTTGGCAACGAGTCTTGTCTTATGTCTCTTAATGTTGCCTAATGAGTCTTTCTTTGTTTTAAAGACCCACTTACATCCAATGGCTTTTACACCATCAAGCAACTCAACGAGATTCTAGACTCTATTAGATGACATAGAATCCATTTTGTCTTTCATGGCACTGTACCATAAGTCAGATTCCTTAGAACTTATGGCCTATGAAAATGTTTCAAGATCATTTTTGGCTCTAACATTGTATTCAAACTCTTGCAGATACACAATATAGTTACTGGGTATTGCCGATTGCTTTTCTCTAGTAGATCTCCTTAATGTTGGTTCAACATTCTCCCGAGGAGCATGTTGTTCAACAATGTCCTTTATTCATTGTTCAACTGGATCCACTATTTCTTGATTAGCAATCTATGGAACTTGAATGACTTGTTGTTGTTCATCGCACATTTAAATTTTAGGCGTGTTGTGTACAACAATCAATCTATCACATGAAATTGAATGTTTAGCATCTGTATGATCTTTCTCATGGACAGTGTGCAGGATCGATTGCTCCCACTAATCAAGTCATTCTCAAGAAATTTTGCATTCCTTGATTCCTAAAATCTAGTATTGTGAAGCGAACAATAAAATCTATATCCCTTAGACCATTTAGCTTAACCAACAAAATATCCACTTATAGACCATGGGTCTAGCTTCTTCTCTTATGGATTATAAACTCTTACCTCCAACAGGCATCCCCAAATGCATACATGTCGTAAACTCTGTTTTTAACCTTTGAATAACTCAAAAGGAGTCTTAGGGACAGCCTTGGTTAGAACTTGGTTCAATATGTACACTACCATCTTAAAAGCTTCAGTCCACAAGGACTCAGGAAGTTTGGAGCTAGCAAGCATACTCCGCACCATGTCCAATGATGTTCAATTTCTACTTTTAGCTACACCATTCTAGTCAAGAGAACTAGGCATAGTGTATTGGGCAACAATCTCATGTTCTTGAAAAAACTTAGCAAATAGACCAGGTGCTTATCCATGCTCAATATATCCACCATAGTACTCTCTACCTCTATCTGATCTCATGATCTTAATTTGCTTTTCCCATTGTTTCTCTACTTCCGCTTTAAAGACCATAAAAGCATCTAGTGGTTCGTTTTTATTGTTAAGCAAGTAGAGATACATGTATCATGAATAGTCATCTATAAAAGAGACGAAGTACCTTTAAGAGTACGTATTTATATCTGGACTACAAATATCTATATGTATGATTTCCAATAAATCAAAACTCCTCTTGGCACCCTTCTTTGACTTATTGGTCTGCTAACCCTCAATGCAGTCCACACAAGTATTCAAATCAATAAAATCTAAAGTACCAAGTACTTTATTATTTATTAATCTCTTAATTCTCTCAATAGAGATGTGTCCTAATCTCCGATGCCACAACATAGAGAATTCATCATTTACAACACATTGTTTAATACCAACATTTTCATGAACATGCAAAGTAGTATAATTGACATTATTTTGTAATTTAAGACAAAAAGACCATCAGACAAAGTACCACATCCAATAAAATTAGATTTATAAAACAAATTGAAAGAAGATTCTAAAAATTTAAAGGAATATCCAACTGATACAAGTTTGGAAACTAAAATAAATTTCTAGAAAAACTAGGAATATAAATTGTCTTTTCCAAATACAAAACAAAGCCACTACTTAAGACTAGTTTGCATGTTCTTATAGCC
>CAMOHE010042736.1:32638-53158 GCA_946598075.1 Artocarpus hirsutus | reverse complement strand
CTTGAAAGTATAGACTAAATGAATATAGTTGCTTTATGCTAGTACATTCCCTAGTTTTCCAAATTTCCATTTTATTAATCTCATATTGATTCTTCATTTCATGGTTGCAGCTCCGAAACATTGAAGCTTGCAACCTGCTTGTCGAGCTGCATCTTAGTCGACCTTACCCTTATCGAGGAAGCGACGTGTCAACATGGGAGGTGCGAATCAATTTTCTTCATCCAACTTTTTTTTTCCCTCACGAAATTACTAAGACTTATGCGCTCTCACCACCCTTGTACCGCTCTTTTTTCTGTTGGAATTAAAATAAGAAACACAGCGAAAGAGGTGGATCATTGATAAATAAAAATTTTCTAAAAAACTTTGTCTACTGAGAATAGATATATAATTTTATTAATAAAAGAAAGCTTCAGGAATTTTATAAATATTTTGAAGACTATTAGGGTATCCTAACTTTTCTCTTTGACACCACGATCTTCCAATCCAAGCCTCCACACCAATGGAAAGACGAGTGGGCGTCAAACTGCAAGAATGAATTTTCCTCACACTTTTCTGAATCCGCTATGTACTCAACACATGAGATAGCAGACCTTTTTTTTTTTTTTCAGAGAAGAACTCTCAGTTTTTCTCTCTGAGTATTTTGCAAAAGTTATGTGAATAAAAAAAAACTCTAGAAATAACTGTTATCTCTCTCTATTTATAACTGAGCAATTAGTTATTTTTCAATTGACTTTTCAATATAAAATAATCACCACCTCATACATATGAGGAAATAATATATTTTATAAGGATGTAACCTTTTAACTTTTCCTTTCCTTCTATTTTTCTTTTCTTTCTTTCCTTTTCTCTTTCTTTTTTTTTTCTTCTGAATCACTAACTGATTCATTAACTTTCCCTTTCCTTAATATATATAAAAGTAAAAAGGTTAAAGTTGAAACGTAACTGTTACGTTTTCTCTTTTTTTTTTTTTTTTGGCTCCAAATCATTGAGGAAGTCAAGGCCAAGGAAGCAAAAGTCCAAGATCTCCTCCACATTGAACAAGATAACACCACAAATCTCTCCAAGAAAATTTACGACCTGAGATCTAAAGTGGAAAAAGAGAAGAATAAAATGCTTAAGGCTAAAGAGAGTTTTAAGGCTGCTTCTTTTGACACCAAGAAGAAGAAAGAGGAAGACATTGCCAAAGTTGTCTTTATTGTAACAGAAGCAACAGTTGACAATTTCCAAGCCTCCAAGAAGTTTGTTTAGATTCAAAAGGCAATCCTAATGACGGTGGGTGAGCATATTGTAGAGCAGATTCTTGTAGTTTACCTCGACTTGGACTAAACTTTCTTACATTCTTTGAATGTTTTAACTCTAGCTAATGAGTCGACTACATCAGGGAAAGAGGCTGATAGAAAGGATGCTGCAAGAAAAAACCAATAGTTTTCTTTGGCCTTTTGGCCATTTTGTAACGAATGTAGGGCTTTTGAACTTTTGAAGTTTAGATAAATATAATATTAACTTTTTTTACAAGTATTTTCATTTGATAAAATTGCAATAGACTTTGTGTAGTAAACTTTAAGTTTTTATATCAACAATTTTTATTTCAATATTAAGTAGACTTCTTTAAAGACTACGACCACCGATCCATTAGGTAGACTTCTTTTAAGTCTACAATCTTAAGGGGGATATCAAGGTTAGAAGGGTTTTTAACCTCACTTGTGACTTGTGGCTTTTAACCTCACCTAACACTTATCTCATGCTCTCCATTTCAAAACATTGAATCATTGCCTCAATTTTTTGACATGTTTGATTCAGTAGACATGCCAAAAGTGGAAAGTAGAATGAAAAGTCAAAAATTGGAAATGAATGACTCTTTGGAGTTTTATTGAACATCTTGTAATCAATCATCGTAAAGAGAATAATCAGGACAGGTATTACAATTATTGATAATATAGACGTAAATGCTCTACATTCCATGGATGCTCAATACGTCGACATGCTATTGACTCGATCATAAAAGTACTAAACATGACAACATCTTGGATATTATATTATAAGGACCCTCTCAATTTGGACCAAGAGGAACCGTATTCCTTGGCTTTGTGTTCAGAGTAAGTCTTCTTAAGTCCAAGTCTTCTATGGAAAATCTTCTTTCTTTGACCTTTTTGTTGTAATATCTTACTGTTCTTTGTTGATAAACAGTGAGATGTGTTTGTGGGTCAATTCTTTGCTTTTCAAGCAAGTCGAGTTTTTCATCCATCAAGTTTGTATTTGTTGCTTCATTAAATCCAACAACTCGACTGATGGGTGTGGTAATCTTGACTAGCAAAACTACCTTAGCCCTCATAAGTCAGAGAAAAAAGTGTCTTGCTGGTGGTCATTTTGCTCGTTGTTCTATATGCCCACAATACCTGAGGAATCTCTTCCACCCACCTACCCTTTAGGTCATCCAAGTGCTTCTTTAGTGTATTATTAATAATTTTATTGAACATTTCTACTTGAACATTTGACTGCAGGTATATTACGGTCGAGAAATTCTCATGGATGCCAAGATCATCATAAAACTTTCTAGTCCTGGCATTATCAAATTGTTTTCCATTATTAGAAACGAGCAAAAATGTTACACCAAAGTGATAGATAATATGAAACCAGATAAAACTCATGTAGTTTGATTATCTAATTGTGGTAAAAGCCTTTGCTTTAGCCCACTTCATGTAATAATCGACTGCCACTATGGCGAGATTAAAGCCCTCTAAAGCCATCCCAAATGGACCAATTATATCGATCCCTATTTTGCAAAAGGCCAAGGGCTTAAAAATGATGCTAAGTTCTTTGGATGAGATCTTGGCACCATTGCATGATGTTGACACTTGTTACATTTTCATGCATATTCAATATCGTCCCTTTTTAAAGTCGGCCAATAGTCCTGTCTTAGCATTTTATAGGCTAAGGACTACTCCCAGAATGGTTTCCATAAAAGCCTTCATGAATTTCGTTGAACACTTTTAGGCCTTTATCCTTGTCGAGACAAAGGAGATGAGGAGCTGAATGACCTCGACGGTAAAGCACATTGTCATGTAATAAATATCTTGTTGACCGACCTATAACAAGTCTTATTTGCCTCTACCAAATAAGCAAGTAAGTCTCCATTTAGTAGGTTTCTTATGATGGGAGTCATCCAATTATCTTGTTGATTTATAGGCATTACTTTTTCAACCCCTTCTAGTTGGATAGTTGGGACTTCCAAGATCTCGACAGGGATGTCTTTGAACAAATCTGAATCTTTTGATGTGGCCAGGTGAGCTAAGGCATCTACGTTGTTGTTCTTTGCATGAGGTATCTGTATTACTTTGTATGACTTGAAGTTGGATCTCATTTTTGGCTTTATACTCACCCAAGATTTGATTTACAGCAAGCTAGGAGTTGCTATAAATCTCCAACAAGTCAGCCTTTAGATGGTATGCAAGCCTTAAACCTGTCAGCAACACCTCATATTTGGCTTCATTATTAAACGCCTTGAATTTAAATTACACTACTGTCGTAATTTTTTGATTTCCAAGATTATCAGCATAACTTCTACTCCTGTTCCATTTTCATTTAATGAGCCGTCAACGTAAAGTTTCCATTTTGGCTATTCCACTTCAATGTCTACACCATTTCCCCTAGTCAAGATGTAATTTAGCAACAAAATTAGCCAAAGCTTGCCTTTTAATTGTTGTTTGAGGCTTGCACTTGATGTCGTACTGGCTTAGCTTGACTGACCATTTTAGCAGTCGACTTGAAGTTTATGGTTTCTACCAGGCTTGTCTTAAAGGGTAATTCATTAAGACTTGAATTTTGTACTCCAAAAAGTACCTCTTTAATTTCCTTGTACACATAACTAGGGCCAAGGTGAGCTTTTCCATTTTTGAATATCGCGTTTGTGCATTAAGTAGACACTTGTTCCTATAATGGACTGGAAATTGGGATTTTTTCTCCTCCCAAATCAAGATGAAGCTTAGAGCATGAGGTGAAATAGCTAAATAAATTTACAGGGTCTCCCTTGGTAGAGCTTTTGAAAACAAAGGAAGTTTTTTGAGATACTCCTTCAGGTGTTTGAACACCTCGTCATACTTCTCCATCCACTCGAACGGCGTTTTTTCTTTCAAAATTTCAAAAAATGCACGCATTTCTTAGTCCCTTAGAGGTAAAGCGGTTAAGGGTTGCTACATAATCCATCAACTTTGACACTTCTTAAGGTTTCCACTGTGCTTTCATATTCAAAAATGCTTGGATTTTGGCTGGATTTTCCTTAATCCCTCAACAGCTGACTAAAAATCCTAAGAATTTCCTCGACACTATGCCAAATGCACACTTCAAAAGATTTGGAACATCTCTCCAAGATGTGCAACATGTAAGCTCACCTTTACGGACATATACTTCCATGGTTTTTCTGATTTGTTTGGTAAACATTTTGTCTACCAAGTGTTTCTACATTGCTCCTGTAGTTTTCAGTGTAAAGGGCATGACAAGATGACAATACAAACCTTTATCTGTGATGAACGAGGTATGTTCTTGATCTAGAAGATGCATTGGGATTTAATTGTAGCCCAAGTAAGCATCCACAAAGCTCAACATCTTGTGCCCGGTGGTAGCGTCGAATAGCTGATCAATCCACGGGAGGGGAAAGTTGTCTTTTGGACAAGCCTTATTTTAATTACTGAAATCAATGCATGTTCTCCACTTCCCTTTTGGCTTATGAATGAGCACTGGGTTTGAGATCCAATCGGGATATAGCAACTCTCTTATAAAACATTTCTTTCTAATTTATTAAGCTCTTCTTAGAGTGATTCATTACTTTTTGGATTAATTGGTCATCTTTTCTACCTTTTTAAAGGAAAGTTTGGGTCAATGTTCAGGCAACGGTCGGCTATGTTTAGATCAATTCCTACCATATCTTCATGAGTCCAGGCAAAGGCGTTGAGGTTTTTGCTTAAAAATTCCTTCAATTCTTCCGCCTGTTTGTTGCCCCGATCCTACTTTTAACACCTTCGATGGATTATTTTTGTCCACTTTAATTTCTACAAGGTCTTTAGCTGGTTTTGTTTTGGTGATCTCTTCTTTTATATGGGGGTCTATGACTTCTTCCATGGGCCCCTAAAGTAGCATTCTTATCTCCATCTGCCACTAGTTTTGCATACATATGCACCATGTTGGAATAAGTCAATCTTAATTCATATTGGTTTCCTCTTATCTCACCTACTCCTTCTAGCATAGGAAACTTAACTTTTTGATGGTCTATAGAGATAATGGCTTTTAGTGCCCTTAGAGTGGGCCTACCAATTACTGCATTAATTTGGCCTCCTCTTTCAACGACAATAAAATTTGATAGAAAGGTTGTCATTTTTAGTTTTTGTCCTGCTGTCATTGGCAGCTTTATAATTCCTTTAGGAATTATGTTGTCCCTTGTATACAATGGTCTTAAGTTCAAAGTTGTTTAGTCCAATGAGATCCTTAACTTTTTAAGACAATTTGTATATATGATGTCGACAGAACATCCATTGTCGATCAAGATTCAGCACATGGTATAGTTCCCAATCATCGCTTTGACCACCAAAGTGTCATTATGGGGAAAGTGAACCCTATGTGTCTCTTCTTCGGAGAAAGTAATCTCCATTCCCTTATACATCGATGCCTTAATAAGCCTGCTTGTAGAGACGTTCATACATTTTTGTATCTTCCTACATCTTGCTTCTTGGGCATAGTTCTTTGGGGAACTTTTGGAGTCACCTCCATGACACTGTTTGCCAAAAATTATATGAATCACCCCAGCGAGTGCATTCATATTATTATCTTGATGGTCGTAATTATGTCACCTTCCATCATTTTTCCTTCTGTCACTTTTCTTACTCTTGTCAGCTTTGTACACCTAAAGCCAACCTTCTCTTACCAACATTTCTATCTCGTCCTTAAGGTCTGTGCATTCACTTGTGTAATGTGTTAGACATGTATTCCTTAAGGAGTAAAATGTTGTAATATATTGTTGGAGACATTTTATTAATAAAAAAATTTATTTATTATTCATATATCGAATGCTATCCTCTTTACGTTTATATTTGTTGAATGTATGTCAAGTAAACAAAAGTTTGAGGCTGTCGATCTAAGCATTTAAGAATCAGGCATATGATGGACAAATTATGCATAAGACATGATTCTAAAGGTGATCATCTAAATCAAAAGATCCGCAATTGAGGGAATAAATTTAGGTGCTTTATTCATGCTATGATTGTTATCTTGTCTACATCCTTAATGGATGATGGCTTGTGTTAGCCATCAGAGTTGGACTCCGTGAGTAGCGGTAGAGTAGATAATCATAAAATATGTATTTAGGATATTATATTTTATAATTATTGAAGCGTGAACTATATAGGTCCATTAGATCCCCTTTGCTAGTTTAAAATAACCCCTGTAATGATATGGTATGTTTTTCTAATAAATTGGTGACTTATGTTAAATTATTAAGTTGGCTAAAATTCGATAGGATTAGATAATTCATGTTTGTTTATCAGTTGAATTAATTTTGTAAATTAATTCAAGATAAACTTGTTGAATTATCGGGAATATTTATTTTCCTAGAGATTATCTAGATATGACTATTTTTAATCAGATAACTTCTCTATTGGGTTATTTGAATTAAAACTGAGGCTCTATCTAAAAAATCTCTGTTGGGAAATAAAAAATTCTTAGGGATCATCTTATCATAAGTTCGGTAGACCAATCGGTTAGTTTTGCCTACCAATGGAGCAAGTTTGGTAGGCCAATATGTTAGATCGGCTTACCGATGGAGCAAGTACGGTAGGCCGATCATTTGATCATGCATTTTTGATGTGATTTTATTAGAAGTTGATCTAGATTTGAATTTTTAACCTTGGGTCTGACCTTTATAAATAGGGAGTGAGTTTTCTCAATTATTCAGATCAGTTGAGAAGTTATGAATGAGTACTATAATGTTAGATACTCTGGAATTCCTTGAAAGCTATTGTTCATAATCATGGACCATAAGCTTTAGGTCTTCTCAATTAGTTGGAAGGAGAGTCACCAGGGATAAGCTAAACAACGTGTGCCCACACACACTCCAATCGTGGATAGAGAATAGCAAAGAAAACCAACTAGTTGAGGCTCTTTTGGAACGTTCTTCTCTACACTAATTGCAGGAGCTCTCGGCTTACAAAGGTTAGTATGATATGATTAATTATGAATATAGCATGTCAAACTTGTGTTTTGAAAAATACTTTGTTTAAAATTTTTAAAATTTTGTTGTGTACTTGTTTTTTCTAATAATTGGTATCAAAGCCATGGTTTTTACGTAAATATATGAGCTTGTGATCATGCTATATATATAAATTATGTGATCTTAATCTCTCCTATGCTTGAATTTAATATTTTTTAGAGAGTTGGCACTATATATTTTCTATATATTTATATTTTGTCATGAGATTACATGGTGAATATTTATTAATTAATTATGGTTGATTAAATTATTGTTTAATTAATTAATTAATGCTGGTTATGGTTTCTTAGAGGTTAGAATATGTATCTAGGTTTTTCATGTAATTAGATGGCGGTCTATCATCATCGTCTAGGAATTATTATTTAAGTTTAAATTTGTAAAAATTATGTAATCAAACAATTATTCAAAGTGAAGACGAATCTAAAACATGGATGATAGAGATTCCAAAGGTATTTCCTAAGCCTCTAAATTTTATGTTTTTGAGTTATTGAAAATAAGATTGAAAAACTGTATAAAATTGTTTTATGAAAAAATGTTATTTCTACTTGGTCGGCAAGTCAAACCCTCATGTTCGACAGGTTGATGGTCGCTCTCTAGTAGGCTAAACCTCTAGTTCTATAGGTTGTCAACAAGGTAGATTTTAGCCAGCTCTAGTGGCAGGCTAAACTACCAAGTTTGGTAGGCCAATGGGTTATGATCGATAGGCCGATTACACAGATCGGCATGCTGGAAGAGAGTTGTGGTTTTTCAAAAAATGTGCATTTTTTGGTGCAGTTTTGTTTCTATTTTTGTGACAATTTTGAGAAACATGAAATTTTGTGATGACTGAAAAAGTTAAGTATTTAACCTATGCAAGATTGAAGACTTGAAGGTGAATACCACATGAAGATAGATACTACTTGTATATACATGGATAAAGAATCGACAGTATCTTTCGATTGATCTCTTGAAATCTTTGATTTTTTTTCTCTAGGTTGGAATAATAATATTACGGTTATTTATTATTATTTATCTAGTGGCTTTGCATGATTGCTTTGCTTCTCTGTATTATAACATGATTTGCCATGTATGTTGGTAACATGTCACATAGAATAGGGAGTGCTACTCATTAAAAATTGTACATGTAAGTTTTTAAAATAAAGCCTTGATTTACAATAGATTGAGTGGGAGAAGGTTTTGCAAGAAAAGACCTACGGCCTCCATCGTTGGTGTATAGATAACACATGGTGGCCCTAACCCCAAGGAAAGGATTTCAACATATCCGAATGGATAATTTATTTTAGCATGATCTATTGTTGCATACCCCTAGGTGCTGATTATAGATCATGGATAAAATAGTTGAAACGATGGTTATACACTCATGTTAATTTTATTATTAACCTTTCCTAGGAGCTCTGTTAATAAAATTAATGGCCAAAGAAAAATGATTATTAATATATGCTGGATTAGACGGGTCTTGGATGGCGTACATTAATTAGGAGGGGATCTATGTTCCTAATTGAATTTGGCAAGTCTCCCCTAGGTAGCTTGTTGAATTCTAAGTTAGGAATTATGGCTGTAAGGTTGTGATATTTTTAAGGTTTTGACACACAAACACAATTTTTTGCTTACTTGATTGTGTTTTCTTACTAAACTATTATTGAATGTTTGCTTATATTTGATATATGATCTTTATGGTAGATTAAAATGTCTAAAAGTGCTTTATCTTTGATACTTGATGAAAACCAATTAACCGGTGAGAATTATAATGATTCAAAAAGAAACTTGAATATTTTCCTAGCCTCTTTGAGAAACTAAAATTTGTGCGGATGACACTGTGTCCTCCCAAACCTACTAGGGAATCCTCTAATGAGCAAATCCAAGCATATGATTGCTGGAAAGATGCTAATGAACAGGCCCAGTGTTATGTTATGGCTAGTATGAATAACGTACTTCAACCTCAACATGAAGATTATGAGAGTGCGAAACAGATCTTGGATAATCTTGAAGACATGTTTAAAGGCCAATCCATAACAAAATGACAGGAGGCACTTTGGAAACTTTTGAACTGCAAACAAAGGCTAGGGACGTCTATAAAGGAACATATGATGTTGGTCATGGGTTACCTTATTGGGGCTCAAGCCCATGAAGCAGATATCGATGTTGAGTCAGATGACTATGGTTTTTTAGAATCTGTCAAAGGATTTTATCCTGTTTAGAGCTTCATACAATTTAATTAATGGATAGGATGTGACTTTAATGGAGTTAATGAAGCAGTTATAGGAGTTTGAAAATCTGATCAGAGAAACTCCTACAGATGGCGAGGCCAAAACTTGGTTGCTGCATTTGGTTCCAATCCTAACCTTAGGAATGGAAGGAAGCAGAAGGCTAAGAACGAGAAGTCTTCTATTTCTACAAATAGCAAGAATAAGAATTTTATTTTTTGTAATTTAAATTGACTATCTATAAGTCAACTTAATTAAAATTCTAGAGTTAGCACAAATTCATGCTTTACAGTTATAACTCAAACTATTTTTCATAAAAAGTCATTTATGGGTCCACAACCAATCTATAGATGCTTTTTAAACATTTCTTAATCACACTATTGAATTGAAATTACTCCATCTATGATATTGCTTTTGCCATAAAGACTCGTAAATGCATGTGGACACCATTAACTTTTTTTATATAATAATAATAATAATTATTATTATCATCATCCTTACAAAATTATTTATCCTTGTAAATAATCAATTGTGAATGCATAAAATATCATGAATTCTTAAACTCTTAATAATTTCTATGATTTAGAAGATCCTTGTCATACCTTGTGATCTTAATAGGAATTGACATTAATCTTGCATATTTAAACACTATGCTCACCATCTCTTGGATTATGGTATTGAGCTGGTTACATGTTGACATGACTGGTATCGTGTAGGAATTCCATATAATTATGTGGAGTCGAAGATTCCTTTCTATCATATAATCTCAATTTAAATATTCTAATTGAGATTCTTATAAATGTCACTATTTTGGTTCATAAATGAAATTATTGAATCATAAACTTTTAGTTTAGCACATTAAATAATTATTTTTAATTATTTAAGCTTACTATTATAACATTACATTTGTTACATGTCTCGTAAATAAAGCACATAAATTTGTGCTTACATTATTTACTTTTGAAGTCTTATAGCTGTTAAGACTTTTAAATTGCGTGTTAATAAATTATAAACTTGTACTTTGTAAGTACTTAGTAGAGTAATTATAGAAAAATCCTTAATTAATCATACTTATTAATTTTTAGATTTTTCTAGTCATTACAATCTACCCACCTTACAAAATTTTTGTCCTCAAAAATTGGAATAAACTAAGGGTATCCTACAATTTCGTAACTTAATCATATGGGGTTTTCTTTCTTTTAGCAATTCTACCCCAAGTATCTTGATATAGAAATATGGCCTCGTTTTCCTGATGCCATCATTCTCTTGTTCCAAGACTTGTATTAATCTTATTTTCATATCTTAGGTTGTGTATTAGCATCTGGATCATGATCTGGTACATAAGAATTGGTTAAAAAGTTTATCTTTTTATTACTTAATTCATAGGTTTCTATCATCCAGTAATTTGGAATAGTGATAATGATTGTCCAAAACTTGTTTATCTACTTGTTTTAAAACTTATAAGGGTCCATAATGCTAAGCTTCTCCTTTCATATCTCTCTTGAGCATGTCTTGCCTTTCCTTGGGGTGCAAGAAAAGAAAAATTTGTTCTCATTTTTCATATTCGTAGGATCTCTCTTGGTTTTGCATTTGTGACCTCTATGTTGGTCATGAGAAATTTTCTAAATTATACTTGATTATCTAAATAATTCTCACGATTTCTAACCAAAACTAGTGTGTCTTATAGTAATTTCTTCTAATTTCTTAAAGGCAAGTTAAGGGTCTTATTTTTCTTCTAGCAAAAATTTCACTATGATACTATATAATAGGTTACATTGTGTTCGTTGACATATAGAGATTGTACCATAGATTCTCCCTAGGCAAGCTTATTCTACAAATTTCAACATACTATTGTGACATATTAGGGCAATAGATTCTCATAGCATATGAAATTGTGCTATCTATTTCCTTAACTTGTACTTACTCTTGAATCTAAGACATGCTACCATAGCATACCATAAATGCCTCGGTAGTTTTATGCTTTTCATGACCCTTTTCATGGGTAAGAAATCATTCTAGATCTAAGCCACCTACTATTGAGTGGGGTATGCTCTTCTAGAAAAGCAAAACTATATTGTCTTATTTAACTTGTAAGAGGTTTATTAGAGTCTTGTCTATGTTCTACCTACCTTAAGTTTGAAATTCTAGTCTTTTGAGCACCTATTTTCTTAGAAAATTTGTATCATTCTAGCCTTAATTGTTTCAGCTTATTCAATGGCATAGTCCTACTTAGGTTGTCTTATAGTATTTTCCTGTTTATGTAACCTATCTTTCCTTCAAGGTTCTAATCAATCTTGTTTCCACTATGAAAACATTCATGATGTGTCTTAACTTTCTCTAAATGTGAATTTGTGTTTATAGTTTGCTATGTGCTCTTTTTTTCCTAGGCCACTTTAGTGTCCTATATCGTTCTAAGATTTCCTTACTACTTCTAGGAAGGGTTGTGTCTTAGGCTTCAAGAGTCTTCTTAGATGGTCTTCTACTTCTATTCTATCTCATTGTCATGTCTAAGCCAGACTAAGAGCTATGAACTTGTTTAATGAGGCACCATATGCTTGTCTTCACTCTCTTCTTGTCATCTTAATCTTAACTTAATTGGGTTCTTAAGCCTTTTTTTTTTCTTTTCATAGTTAATGGGTCTCTGTCATCAACATTTTAAAGCAAAGCTCTTGTTGATGGCCCTGGTTTGTGGGTTGGATTGTCCAACGCCATGTTTTTTTCTATTTTTATGTTTATGAGTAGTAGTTCTACCAACTACATTTAGATTGTTCTCAATTTAATCTTTAATTTTGAACCTTGAGCTTAACTAGGTTTTCCTTTCCAAAAGGGGGATAGGTATACTAGAAGTCTTTTTCTGTTGGGTATTTTGTGTATAATTTTTTTTGAATGGGAATAATAAAAGGAATATAACTGAGAAGTATACTTATAGGTTATTGGTTTTGATGGCTTCAAAATTATATCAAGAAGAAATGTATCGATTTTTTTTATGTTCATTTGTCCTTCTGATGAATAGTATGGGCTTGACACTTATTCTTAGAATCTTGCGTGAAGTCTATGTTTTAACATATCATAATGATTCTAACATGCTACCCGTAACACTCTAATCTTAGGTTTGATTAATATATATATATATATATATATATTTTAAATAGCAATATGCTTTAACTTGCAAATGACATATCATCCAATCGTGTCATGGTTGGAAAAGATTTTGATAAGCCTTACCTACCTACTATGCAATTCCTACCATTGAGATGCGCATATAAAACAATCCTTAGATGTGCTACTTACTTGGTGGACACTACATGTGTCATCCTCCCCATATCTTATCTTTTACTTGACATTAGCAAACTTATTATTGGCGTGGGGAGGGGCGTATAAATGGCCCTTAAACCGCTGCAGCATCCTAAGCCTCGACATCTTACTCTAAAACTTGCTAATCATATTAACTAGATGTCATTAGCACCCTAGTTTTTACTATATATACACTTATTGAGGAGGTCTCATCGATGCTCTCCAAGGAGATCACTCCTTTATGCCTATCATTTCCTAAGGGACGTGCTACAACTTCATAGCCTTAGCTTTTGAGGTCTTTTGCTATTAGTCATAGAAAATTTTGCTATTAGGTTGATGTCATAGTTGGGCTTATTTTACGCGACTTAAAACATTTATGGTTATTTTTCTAAATGAAAATAACTTAGGGTTACTTTAACCATCGATTACATAACTAAGTTTTTCTTAAAAGGTTAAGTGACACTCTCATGAGTTTGCTCCACCGCTAATTCTAGAGGATTTCTCCTCAATATAGTTTGTCTTAGCTAGTCAAAGGTTTTCCTTATACTCACATTTTGTAACGTCTGATTACTAGTGGGTGTTCAATGTTTGACTTTAAGGTCTCCAATCTTGCTTATTCCAAAAATCTCGTCTATCTAAAAACTTCGTTGACTAGAGGGGGACCACTTCTACTTGAGGTCGTTTTCTTAACTTAGTAGCTTGGATTTTGTATGTCTACTGCTCCAGCAAAAAATTCTATATTTGCTACCTTAAGCGAATGTCTCCGTCTACTTGTCTTAAATTGGTTCTCTATATATTGATGACTAAAGGTCATTTAACAACATGGCATACTGTGTCTTTAAAAGAACATATCCATCTGGTTATCTTAAACTGGGTCTTCTGGCTATGGATGACTAGAGGTCATCGAGTCATATAATGGGCTATGTCTTTTGTTTAAGAACTTCTATTGGTTTCCCTTTGTTATGGTTACTCTATCTAAGTTATGTAGCTCTATCAGAGGGGTTCATATTTTGAACCGTCTTGAAGTCTTTTCTTTCTTATTTCTTAAATAGGTATATTAATGATTGTATATTGTAATTCTTATTCTCTTATAATACCCTTGGGATGTTACTTACATCTCTTAGGTAAGTAGAAGCAACTTTACTTCAATAATCTTTTCTTAATGTGATCTTAACTTCTTACAGGATGGTGTTCGACCGATCCATATAACTTTTTTAATTGTTTATCCTTTTACCTATTTATTTACATAATATTATATATATATATATATATCTATGTGTAGGTTGGGGATGGGACATCTCATTATGAGATTGCTGGAATGACCTAGGGAAGTTCTTCTCTTATATCTTAAACTTCTACTTATATTCTAATTTCATGTAAGGATCTATGTATTTATCCTTATCAAGATTTTGATTTTATGGAATCTATCCTTTAATTGTAATCTAGGAGGTTAAGTCCTTAATAGGTTTCTTATGGACCTTATCGGGTATGTTCATTGTGCATTATGTAGTACTTATAAGCTAATCATGTTTTTAATACAGATAATAGCATTAAATATAGCATTCATATATATATCATACATGCACATAATATTCATATACATATCATACATATACATGTCATTCATATCTTCATATCATAGAGTTGCTAATCATTTTTCTTTTGTTAGTAACTATTTCATATCATACATATAAGTCATATTGTATTTATAATACATACAACAATCATAGTTCATAACATTCATACATATATCATAATTTCATATCATGAAATTGGCAAACTTTTTTTTTTTTTTTTTGTTAACAACTATTGCATATATAGACCGTTGTTGAGATCGAGACCTTACTTGCCTCTAGTAGGTCACATAACATAGATTTTTTCCTATCAGAAGCTTCTATTGCTCATACGTAAATCTTACTTTTTATACTATACGTATACTTGTTTACTTGTATGGCATGTCACACCACTAACCCTTTAGTGGTACCAAGCCTATCTATTCTTCTACGTCATCTCTAAGTCAGATATTGATGCCCTCGTTAATGGTTCGAGCTAAGGAATTCTTTTTGACAATGTGCTAGTTCGTGTTTCAAAGAAATGCCTTTACATCATTGCCTTGGTGGTAAGTCTTTGAAGAAGATTTCATTCTTACATCCCTTGTGTATCCTTACTATGACTACCTTTGTTCTCATGCCAAAGTGTGGGGGACGCTATCCATCCACCTATAGAATCAGCTTTTAGTGAAACTCCATTCATATGGTGTGTGAGGGGTGGCTTTGGTCATGGAATAGCAATTAATTTGTGAAGAACTTGCAGACCTCTTTTCTTTTCGGAATGGAGTGGTCTTGATTGTAGCTCCCAAACTAATGTATAATAAAAAAGATGAAGGGCAAAATGAAATAAGAAGTAGGTTTAGAGGGAAAAAGGAGGGAAGTCTCAAGAATGTCTTTCTTCTCTTTTCCTCTCCCTTTTTTTCCTTCTTTTTTTTTTGGTAATATAATAGTTGAAAAGGTTACATTAAAATTGGCGAGATTTATTAATCTTTTTTTTTTTGAAATTTGATGAAGTTTCTATAAAACCTCTGGATCTTCTATCAATTGATCAATCAATTACTTTTGTGGTTGTAATCCCAAATATTCTTGCCTGAATTTGTACTCTTAGTGTCGACCATCTCAAAGTGTCATTTTTAGTGTTCATGTGATTATAGGTGTTGTCTAGCTGACTTCAAAAGTCGACACCCAATATTGCTTCCTAGGGTTCAATGTGTAATGGCGGCTACTCATGGTGTCGGGCCTTGAAAGGACATCTAAAATCATGCTTGGTATGTCTATAGCTTAATTGTTGTTATTCGATATATTGACACTTAATAACTAACAAAACCTAATTTAACATTAACTTAACTTAACTTACTTGGACTACGGCAAAGCAGGCCTATGGCGACGTGAAGTAGGATGACAAGATACCGACTCTGATACCAATTGTCACGATCCAACTTATGTGGCTTTTATTTAACTACATAATCGTAAACTTAACATACCTTGATGTAAAGTACTTAAAATGCAGAATAAACTATTTTTTTTAAAAATGGAATCTTAATGATAAAGAATTCTTAACATATAACCTTAAAAGAATAATAATCATTTCTTAAAACTTAATTTCATAAATCTAACATAGTAATATTAATTTCTTAAACATGATTGTAACGTGATAACAATTATTACTTTTTAAAATAATCATAATCTCTAAGACTTAATTCATTACATGCATCATATATTAACTTCTTAAAGCATAACCATAATAATTTCTTGAAACTTTTCTTTTAAACATAAGAATAATTATTTAAAAACTATTACTTTTAAAACATTTCTTAATTTAAATAAAACTATTTCAAAAACAATTCTAAATTAAATGTTGAAATAAAATTCTATTTTAAATGCTCTTTTAAACTTTCTTAAAAATTATCTATATATTTTACTTATAATTTATTATCTTCAAACTAACATAATGGTTTCGTAAAATTAATCTTTCAACCTAATCAAAATATAATTGCTTATAACTTAAAGTCTAATATACTAATTTCTTAAAGATATTCTTTTGAATTCTCATAATAAATTCATAAAACATATTCATTAAAATCCTTACTTAAATTATCATTATATTTTTCTTATAATTTAATATCTTAAAACTAACATATTGGTTTCTTAAAGCTTAATCTTTTTTTAAGAACTTAACATAATAAGAATTTCTTTATAGCTTATTCTCTTAAGTCCAACATAATCGTTTCCTAAAGCATAATCATTTAAAACTTTCATGATAATAAATTCATAAAACATATGTTGGACTTAATTTAACATAAAACTCCTATAATCATTTTTAATTCAAAATAATCCTATAATTTTCTTACTTGAATATTTTCGTGCAATTGTTGCATTATCTATTGCAACATTTTTAAAACCTTAAAATTTATAGACCAAGATTGTATGATTACGACCTTGGTTTTCAAAACATCATTACAAAATTTTATTTACTATTTATACGTACATAACTTTTGTAAACTAAAGACATACATAATTTTGTAAAATAAAAACATGCATGCATTTGTAAACTAAAAATGCAAAAATATTACAAATTGCATGAGCGGTATCCATTCCTGACTTAACTATTCATCTGTTGCCCACCACTGTCCATCAAGTGTCGTTGATAAGTTTTCTTACCTACAGCATGAACATACTTAAATGAGCTTTCGTTAAGCAAGTAGGAAATTAGACTCGCAAAACATAATTAAAAATCATTTAAAACATGCATGAATATTTGATGCTTGCCTATTAACTTGTTTTATGCTTAATTATTTAAGTTATAACTTATCTTATAAATTGGGCCTAGAAGATTGTACCGATTGTGTGTGATTTTTAGGACGTTAAGGTTCACAAGGTCCCTAATAACGCCAAAATCATACTTTTTTTGAAGCCTCCCTGTAGTTCGAGAGGTTGGTATGACATCCTTCACTTGTTTTATTAGTTTTGATTATTTTATTGTGTATGCAGTATGGCATGTTACTGCTAGCATCACAATAACATAAATCTAACATAAATCATAAACTATAAATCGTAATCATGCTTAACTTAAATGTGATTAAACAATATGATTTAAATATTGCATTACATGACATGGGATAGCATAAGCATAATAAATCATAATTTTCTCATAACATCACATTATAACATAACATAGTGCAACAAATCCTTGATCTCGCATTTCATAAATTTTCGTTAAAACAAATAAAACAATTTATTTTAAAACTGTTCATACTATAGGCAAGATTCCTACTTACTTAGACTCTAAGCTCAGTGGGTCTAGTTGTATCTTGCTATATCTACCTTCTGCAAAGCATCCTCGACAATGGCCTTTGAGCGACCTTGGAAGGCTAGAATGCTTCATGGAGATTTATAATTGTTAGAAACGTCATTTTGGACTCTGTTACTGCAGTCTGAGTTACCTCGATGCGAATGCAACTGTTACCGAACGATTTTCAATGAAGTGAATTAGTTCAAACGGAGGGCACCATCACGTTTAGAACAAAACGGTGTAGTTTAGGAAAAACGATGGTTTTGATCTTGAACTTTCGGTGGTGGTTCAGCTAAATTGGCTAGGGGTTTCGTTCCCTCTAGCTGTCTAAGCATGATGACAATGGTGGGGCACTTCACTGCTATCTAGAACTATAGTCCCATATGCCTCACTACGGCACACAAAGGTAGAGACCGTTTGTGGTCCTCTAGTAGAGTTTTCACAAAATTGGCAAAGGACAACTCCGACAAGGCTTTTCCAGCCAAAATCAAAGGGCATTATCTACTTCATTTTGTTCTACTCATAGAGTTGCCTCTATAGACACCAAGATTGTGTCGATTGGTGGTCGGACGGTGGAGAAGTATTACTAAAAAATGTGGGTTTTTATGGCTTTAATTAGTGATTGTGGACTACTCCAATAGAGCCATAGTCAGCATGGCATACCATTGGACTTAGCTCATCAAGAGTTTTCCAATGACATTGGTTGTGTCAAAACCCAACACCAGTTTCTACAACGAAGTGGAGGAGAGAGAAAAGTAGGGAGAGTAAAGACAGAGTGAAAATTTGATTTTTGTGTGATTTCTCCTTTTTGCTGCATTTTTCTTGTGCTTATAGACACTATTACTGGCCTTTGAAGTCTATATTATGTCATGGTCAGTTTGATCAAATTTTTGACCTATAAATTTGAAATTTCTGTAAACTTAACTGTACTTTTAAAATTGTAATATTTTTGTTCTTTAAAAAAATAATTACATAAACTCTAATTCTCACACTATATCATTGCTTTATTAAAATCTCCGTACTGCCATAAAATAATTTCTATAAATTTATTCATCTAGCATGAATTTTATGATTTTATTCAGACATCATAAACTTTGACAGTATTGTCTTTAAAATTGTTGTTTCACAAATTTCACCATGTATGTATTTATTTGGTAAAAATAATATTTTTGTATTTGAGAACTTTGATTAAAACTTAAAATTTGATTTCTTGATCAAAATAATCTTTCGTAAATTCTAAAATTTTGAAACATTAATTAGTAAATAAAATATATATTTCCCATTGTAAATCTCTTCTTCTAATAGCTATATTTTAAAACTTACTATTAGAATATAAACTTATAATTTTATTATAAAAATGATAGTCATAAATTATGCAAATTTTCGTATCATAAACTTTAAGTTTTGTCATAAAAATAATAGCTGAAATTTATAATAGTTTATTTTTTGTAATTTAAATTGATTATCTATAAGTCAACTTAATTAAAATTCTTGACTTAGCACAATTTCTTGCTTTACATTTATAACTTGAACTATTTTTCATAAAATTTCATTTATGGGTTCACAACCAATGTGTAGACGCTTTTTAAACTTTTCTAAATCACAGTGTGAAATTTAAAGCAATCCATTTGTGATATTGCTTTTGCCTTAAAGACTCGTCAATGTATGTGGACACCATTAACTTTTTTTATATTACAATAATAATTATCATTATCATCATCATCATCATCACATAATTATTTACCCTTGTAAATAATCAATAGTGAAGGTATAAAATATCATGACTTCTTGAACTCTTAATAATTCTTATGATTTAGAAGATCTTTGTATACCTTGTGATCTTAATAAGACTCGACATCAATCTTGCATATTTAAATGCTATGCTTACCATCTCGTAGATTTTGATATTGAGCAAGTTACGTATTGACCTGATTGGTATCATGTAGGAATTTTGTATAATTATGTAGAGTCGGTGATTCCATTTTATCATATAATCTCAATTTAAATATTCTAATTGAGATTCTTATAAATGTCACTACTTTAGTTCATAAATGAAATTATTGAATCATAACCTTTAGTTTAGCACATTAAATAATAATTTTAATTATTTAAGTGTACTATCATAATATTACATTTGTTAATTTGTGCATTTATAAATTATTTATTTTTAAGGTATTATAACTATTAAAACTTTTAAATTTGTGTGTTAATAAATTCTAAACTTATACTTTCTCAAGTACTTAAAGGAGTAATTATTGGAAAATTTTTAATTAATCTATTAATTTTTTGATTTTTCTGGTCCGCGGCCTAGTTCTTTCTTTTGTTTTCTTTTCTTTTCATTTATTTTATTTTATTTCTCAATGTTTTTATTTTTATTTTATTTGTGGTTGAAGGGAATTTCAAAGCCCTAGACATAATTTTATGATTAATTTTTAGAATTATTTTCTAATTTTCTAATTGAGATTATTTATGTTCTTTTTTATGATTCGTGATTATTTTCTTGTTTTGTTTGGGGGTGTAACTAAATAAAACTTGAATTTTAATCTATTGCAAGATTAAGAGACTTGATCCATGATCGTCTTGATTTTCTAACCACTAGTAGTAAATTGCAAGGTATGATTATGGAAAGTTTTTGTTGATTGCAGTGAAGAAGAAGATGAGAATTAACAGTGGCTCTGAAGTGGATAGTCTGCGTAAAGATTGTTGAAGATGCGGCCTAGTTCTTTCTTTTGTTCTCTTTTCTTTTCCTCTATTTTATTTTATTTCTTAATGTTTTTATTTTTATTTTATTTGTGGTTGAAGGGAATTTCAAAGCCCTAGCCATAATTTTATGATTAATTTTTAGAATTATTTTCTAATTTTCTAATTAAGATTGTTTATGTTCTTTTTTTGTGGTTCATGGTTATTTTCTTGTTTTGTTAGGGG
>CAMOHE010042736.1:0-32618 GCA_946598075.1 Artocarpus hirsutus | reverse complement strand
GACACCCACCACGTGACGATTTCGTATCAGTCACAAGAATGTAAGTATTAATATTGTCTTACAAAATTAATTGTTTTTTAGTCTCACATAATTGTATCATCTATTAATTTATTAATTGTATCATCTATTAATTTATTTATTATTTGAACATGATATATATTATTAGGGCGCTTAATGTTTGGAAGCTTCAAGCGGGAACCGGTGTCACAAACTGACCAAACGAAATGTTATATTCTAAGCGTAAGTGCCCAAGACAACAAGGAAACATAGAATGTGGTTTTTTTATTCTACGTTTCATGCGGGATATAATTACAAGTGGTATATAAGCCTTACGAAAAAAAGAAGTTTATATACATACAGATATACATGAAGTTAGATTAGAGTGGGTACAATTTGTAAATAGGTTTCTGCTTTTTAGATAGGTACACATCATAGTAGATTAACAAAGTGCTCAAAATAGCGCAAGTGTAAAATGATCTTATAAATACATATTAATATTTGATTATACAACAATTATTGTATGTAATTAGGGCCTTGATGTAATGGATAACATACGGGACTGGCCATCTCGTAGAAAATTGAAATTGCAGGAGAATTTTTTTTTTGGAAAATACCAAATTTCCACAACGTTTTTTGTGAAAAACGGTCGTGGAAGGCTAAGCTTCCACGATGGTTTTGCACAAAAACCGTCGTGGAAGATGAGCCTTCCACAACAGTTTTGATGAAAAACCGTCATGGAAGGCTGAGCTTCCACGACTGTTTTTCACCAAAACCGTCGTGGAAAATAACACTTCCACTGACCTCGCGCGTCAATTATTCTATTACACGATGGTAAAAAATCGTCGTGAAAAGTCGATCTTATTCCATGACAGAGGTTTCCATGACGGTTTTTTAACCGTCGTAAAATTTTTCCACGACGGTTATAAACCGTCGTGGAATCCACATTTTGTACTAGTGAAAAATGATGATTTTGATCTTGAACTTTCGGTGGTGGTTCAACTAAATTAGCTAGGGGGTTTTGTTCCCTCTAGCTGTCTGAGCGTGATGACAATGGTGGGGCACTTCACCGCCATCTAGAACTATTGTGCCATATGCCTCATTGCGGCACGCAAAGGCAGAGACCGTTTGTGGTCCTCCAACAGAGTTTTCATGAAATTGGCAAAGGGCAACTCCAACAAGGCTTCTCTAGCCAAAATCGAACGGCATCATCTATTGTTTTTTGTTACACTCATTGAGCTGCCTCTATAGACACCAAGATCGTGTCGATTGGTGGTCAGACGGTGGAGAAATATTACTAAAAAATGCAGGTTTTTATGGCTTTAATCAGTGATTGTGGACTACTCCAATAGAGCCACAGTCAGTATGACACACCATTGGACTCAGCTCATCAAGAGTTTTCCAATGACATTGGTTGTGTCAAAACCCAACACCAGTTTTTACAGCGAAGTAGAGGAGAGAGAAAAGTAGGGAGATTAAAGAGAGAGTGAACATTTGATTTTTGTGTGATTTCTCCTTTTTGCTGCATTTTTCTTGTGCTTATAGACACTATTACTGGTCTTTGAAGTCTATATTATGTCATGGTCAGTTTGATCAAATTTTTGACCTATAAATTTGAAATTTTGGTAAACATAACTTCACTTTTAAAACTGTAATATTTTTGTTCTTTAAAAAAAATAATTACATAAATTCTAATTTTTACTCTGTATCATTGCCTTATTAAAATCTCCATACTGCCATAAAATAATTTCTATAAATTTATTCATACAGCATGAATTTTATGATTTTATTCAAACATCATAAACTTTGACAGTATTGTCTTTAAAATCGTTGTTTCACAAATTTCACCATGTATGTATTTATTTGGTAAAAATAATATTTTTGTATTTAAGAACTTTGATTAAAACTTAAAATTTGATTTCTTGATCAAAATAATCTTTTGTAAATTCTAAAATTTGAAACATTAATTAGCAAAAAAAACATAAATTTCCCATTGTAAATCTCTTCTTCTAATAGCTATGTTTTTAACCTTACTATTAGAATATAAACTTATAATTTTATTATAAAAATGATAGTCATAAATTATGCAAATTTTCGTATCACAAACTTTAAGTTTTGTAATAAAAATAATAGCTGAAATTTATAATAGTTTATTTTTTGTAATTTAAATTGATTTTCTATAAGTCAACTTAATTAAAATTCTAGACTTAGCACAATTTCTAGCTTTACATTTATAACTTGAACTATTTTTCATAAAATGTCATTTATGGGTTCACAACCAATGTGTAGACATTTTTTAAACTTTTCTTAATCACACTATGAAATTGTAAGCAATGCATTTATGATATTGCTTTTGCCTTAAAGACTCATCAATGTGTGTGGACACCATTAACTTTTTTTATATTATAATAATAATAATCATCATCATCATCATCATCATCACATAATTATTTACCCTTGTAAATAATCAATAGTGAAGGTATAAAATATCATAACTTCTTGAACTCTTAATAATTCTTATGATTTAGAAGATCTTTGTATACCTTGTGATCTTAATAAGACTTGACATCAATCTTGCATATTTAAATGCTATGCTCACCATCTCTTAGATTCTGATATTGAGCTAGTTACGTATTGACTTGATTGGTATCATGTAGGAATTTTGTATAATTATGTAAAGTCAGTGATTCCTTTTTATCATATAATCTCAATTTAAATATTCTAATTGAAATTCTTATAAATGTCACTACTTTAGTTCATAAATGAAATTATTGAATCATAACCTTTAGTTTAGCACATTAAATAATAATTTTTCATTATTTTAGTGTACTATCATAATATTACATTTGTTAATTTGTGCATTCATAACATTATTTATTTTTAAGGTATTATAACTATTAAAACTTTTAAATTTGTGTGTTAATAAATTCTAAACTTGTACTTTCTCAAGTACTTAACGGAGTAATAATGGAAAAATCTTTAATTAATTATACCTATTAATTTTTTTGATTTTTCCGGTATGTAGCCTAGTTCTTTCTTTCGTTCTCTTTTCTTTTCATTTATTTTTTTATTTCTTAATGTTTTTATTTTTACTGTATTTGTGGTTGAAGGGAATTTCAAAGCCCTAGACATAATTTTATGATTAATTTTTAGAATTATTTTCTAATTTTCTAATTGAGATTGTTTATGTTCTTTTTTGTGATTCATGATTATTTTCTTGTTTTATTTGGGGGTGTAACTAAATAAAACTTGAATTTTAATCTATTGCAAGATTAAGAGACTTGATCCATGATTGTCTTGATTTTCTAACCACTAGTAGCAAATTGCAAGGTGCTATTACGGAAAGTTTTTGTTGATTGCAGTGAAGAAGAAGATGAGAATTAATAGCAGCTCTGAAGTGGATAGTCTGCGTAAAGATTGTTGAAGATGCGGCCTAGTTCTTTCTTTTGTTCTCTTTTCTTTTCCTCTATTTTATTTCATTTCTTAATGTTTTTATTTTTATTTTATTTGTGGTTGAAGGGAATTTCAAAGCCCTAGCCATAATTTTATAATTAATTTTTAGAATTATTTTCTAATTTTCTAATTAAGATTGTTTATGTTCTTTTTTTGTGGTTCATGGTTATTTTCTTGTTTTGTTAGGGGTGTAACTAAATAAAACTTGAATTTAATCTATTGCAAGATTAAGATACTTGATCCATGATTGTCTTGATTTTATAACTGCTAGTAGTAAATTGCAAGGTATGATTACAGAAAGTTTTTGTAAATTGTGGCAAGGAATGTGACCTAGGTTAAATAATCCATGTCTATGTATTTGTTATTTAGATTAACCAAAGCCTCATTAATTAATGTGTGCATACTATTTATTATGTACGAATAATATTGTTTGAACTTACAGCATCAATCCAGCCTGCGAGAACCAAGACAACGAGAAAGAGAGAGAACAAGAAGAAGATGACTGTAGTGGTGGCTGCAGCTGTCTTCTTAGATGACTGTGGCCAGCCCTCTGGTTAGACGCATACAGAGTTGTAAGCCGCTGAAGAAGTTATAGAGGTGATATTTCTCGCTGTTCTTCTTCATGTTTTGAGCTGGAGTACAAGTCTTTCCTTTCCAAGAAATTGTTGGCTCACCCTAATACCTAGTTGTTATCTCAGTTATGTTTATGCCTCTTTTGCTAGATATATCACATCTGCCTATCTTGATAACATGGTTATGACTTTTCGTTGTATAAGATTTTGTGTTTGTACGTACGGGGCTCTTATAAAGAAATGTGTATCTACTTTCTTAAAAGGTATTGCGTAACAGAAAAACAAGAGAGAGAGAGAGAGAGAGAGAGAGAGAGGTAGAGAGTGACAGATCAGTTGACTGGGGTAGCTCAGTGCAAATTTCACAAAAGTTTAAATATTTACCCTTTTTGGTGCATTACTTTTAGGGTTTTAATTCATGGTTAATTTTAATTATTACAAATTCTCCTTAAAATTTGTAAAATCTTGTAGAATGCCGAAGTTGATAAAAGATATTAACTTTATAAGGGAACATTCTTAAACATTGACATGAAGGATCCCGGTTGAATCTAAAATTAGACTCTTCATTTAAATGAGCTCACATAATTTGATACTCTTTATTTTAGGTGTCATTGATAATTTGGGGACACTCAGCAATCTACAACAGGACTTTGTTAAATACTAAAGATAATTTTCCAAAATTAAAATTTTGGTATATATTTAAAATTTCAAGATGTGCCAAGCATCATTTAATTTTATTTACCTAATTAGCAAGGAAATGTACGCCTTAAAAGTAGTACGATAAAGCTTTTTCTCGATATCTTTACTATATCTATATATTTGTGTAGTACACTCGTGGAATTTATGATTTCTTGTTTTGAAGGTCAATTCTTGTTTTATCACCAGATTTTCACCGCAAGCTCATGGAAGAATCTAAATTTACATATAACACTAGGAAGAGAAATAACTATCTCCAAGTCAAGTCTTCGCTTGTAAGGCTAAAGTCCCAACAAGTTTAGCAAATTCCTAATACTAGACCACCTCAATTGACTGATGGGCATTAATTCAAGAATATTAATGCAGCCCACACTTTGGAAATGAACAATAATTTTACGGTTATGATAATCAATATTATCCGGCTAATGTCATTTTCATAAATGACCCAAAAAAAAAAAGTTTCTTCCGCATATTTCTCCATTCAAATTCTTAAAAGGAAAAAAAATAAAAAATTATTTTAAAGAAAAGTTAATCAACTAATGTGGTCCCCCCAAAAAGAAGAAAAAAAAGTAGGAGATTTGGCATCATAAAGTACTACATAGTTACGTAAAGTAACCTCCAAAACGAAAAACAACAGCAGCCAAAAAGTTTAATTATCATTGTAGTGAAAGTTGATTAGCTCCGTTTATTTTAGGGAACTGAGGTTGGAGGTGTACAAATTGTCTAGTTTGATTAAAGAAAGAAATCTAAAAAGTATTGACGGTTAAAAAGTGAACTGATTAAGAGATACACAATATCGTGAACCTCCCTTTGTTTCACACTTATTTGTCGTTAAAAATGTGTTATAGGATGTCATGAGCGCTCATTAATTGGTTTGGCTGGATTTTAACTTATGGATGGTATGCTTTAAAACGAGAATAGAATGTGGACCTAGCTAGCTATTAGAAGAAGAAAACGTGAAAGCTCTCTCTTTATGGGTGTAGGATGGATTAATAATAATTGAAGGGATAGGCTAGGGCTTAACATAACGTGATTAGGGAGTCGGTCAGTTCGAAAAAACAAAACAAAATAAACAAAAATAAAGAGAGATATCATATAAAGAAGGAAAATTTTCATAAATGGTATCCTTTGAAACTTAATAATTAAACTTTCAATAAATGACACAATTAAAACATATAATATATAAATAGTAGTGTGGCACAACCTTTTTAAAGTGTGGCATCAATAATAAACACATATTTTAAAAGTTGAAGAATTTATTTGTTACAATTGAGAGAGAGTAATAAACATGTAACCTTGAATGCAACAACAACAAACAACAACAAACAAAAAAATATATATATATATCAGCACATATAGCAATCCATAGAGAATGCAGGGATTAACTGAATTTTTTGTTGGTCGCCGGAATAGGCGAGCTAGACAACATTTTATCAATTCTGTTATGTTGCCGCTAAACCAAGGCAGTTGACAACTGATATAAGCTAGTGTGCATTAAAAAATTTATTAAATATTATGTAATGTGGTTTTTTTTTTTTTTTTTTTCATTTATGTACCATGCGCACATTTTTATGTTATCAAAACAATCATACCTCATATTTTGAAATGAATTAAGTTTATATACTCACATTTCAAGTTTAAATCTTTACCCTTTGTTCGTCAAATGCTGATTCTGTTTATCAAAAATATCAAAATATCTTTCTCATTTTTGAACTTTTACCTTCTTCTTATTTCTTTTCTTTTTGTTAAGGGTTCTAGGTCTTTGTTAACGGTGGAAAATTGCCAATAATAATCCCTCATAAAATCCTTACAACGATTGCAACTCTCGCAAAATAATGCAAATAGAAGTGTAGAAAAAGAATAAGAACACCAAAAATTATACTGGTTATTTACTCTTGAAAGCTACGTCTATTTTCAGAGAAAATTTCACTATTTTGCACGGAGTACACACACAAGAAACTAGAGTCACTATCCCCAAGCTTGGTGGTTGACTTTCTCCCTAAATATCGTGTAGAGCATTGTTTCTTGATTCCGAGGAGATTTGGTTGCCTTTTCTAAATTCAAACCCGTCCTTTTATATTCATTGAACTTGGTCGTCTAGTCTTCTCGACTCGCTGCTCTTTTAGGTTTATCTTGCCTTTTGGGAAAGCTTTTCTCATAAAGTGAGGAGGTCGATCCTGTTGTCTAGACTTGGCTTTTTCTATGGGCTTTCATGTTAATCTCGACTTTGGGCTTTGGGTCTTCGAGATTACCCACAACAGTCTTTTATGCTGTCAAAATTATCTGTTGATAGAAAATGTAAGGATTGTGAATGAATTCATATGAAAGAATAAATATGATTAGTTTAAAATACAAGGTATGATTACAGAAAAAGTGGCTTTTTCATGCAAATTTTCCCTTTTTTTGTTGTTTCCTTGCACTACTTATTTTTCTCTTTTACACTCTGTTTGGTAGAAGGGATGAAGAGAAGGAAGAATGAAGAGTAGGGAGGAGGAGAGGATTGTAATAATCCTTTATGTTGTTTGGTTGGATGGAGGGGGAGTTGAGAGGATAGATGATAGTTATTTGTGAAATTACTATATAGTAAATTTATTATTATTTGTTAGTTATTTATTTAAAAGGTAAACTAGTCTTTTCAAAACTTCAAGTGATGGATTGATTGGATCATTCCATTGATGGAAGGATCCAATTTGGTAGGCCATGAAGGAGACCACATATGTCCACTTCTCTTCTCCTTCTACTTCTCCCTCCTACCAAACGAAGGATTTAACCTCTCCTTCTATCTCCCTCCTTCCATCTCTCCTATCAAACACAATGTTAGGGTTAGAGTCCAACGCCACCCCTTAGCTTGTCACTGATGGCCCTAGAGATAGAGCTCTATGTTATATGGTGACAAACAAAAGTTTGCATTGGCCATGTGGTTGAATGGGTTCGAGCCTTGCAAGAAGCAAGGAATGGGATGCCAAGAGTTTGATCATTTGTGTAGGGTGCGTTGAAGCTCTAGTAACCCTAAAACTTTAGTGTTTTGACTTCCTCATCATGGTGGTTTTAGAGATGTAGGTTGTGAAAAACTTTTATATCTATAATTATCAGTAATCTTAGAACTCAATAATTTTCATAGAAGAAGATTTAAAGCGTACCTTGATTCATATATTTAATTTACAAAGAATCCCTTTGAACAGGAAAATTAACAAATTTCACAAATATTTAACTATTTACCCAAAAAATACAAAAAAAGATCCAAATAACAACATAACTATTACTATAACTGTTGGCTGGTGGTGGTGACAACAGTTGGAGCTAGTGACAGAGGGAGGTTAGGAGGGGGGTGCTCTCAGGGAATGGAGGTTTGTCTAGAAGAGTGGGGGGGTGGGTGGGGTCTCGAGGTCTCAAGGGCTAGGGGCAGCGTGGGCTCTTAGTTGAGAACAGTAGTGTACACACGCTGCGATGGCATGAGCGAACGATGGCTGGAGAGGGAACCGGTGTGTAAAGGGAGGTCGGAATAGGGGCTCTTAGAGAAGGAAGATAGTCTCTAGGGTGGGGAGCATGTCAGGCTATCAGAGACAGACTCTTGGTCACAAGCAACGACAGTTGAAGAGGGAATGCTAATGTGCAAAGGGAGGGTGGTCTCTGGCCTTGGTGGGGAAAGGGGGTGGGTTTGGGCCTCAATAGTATTTAGATTTTTTTTTTTGTTTTTCTTTATGTCTGGTTAGTATATATGGTTAATAGTTAGTAATTAATGGTTTGGATCTTATTTTGTAGATCAATGGCTAAGATTCAATGGAAATTTTGGTCCTTTTAAACCAAAATTTAACAAAGTTATGTCTAGAGGTGTCAGTGTGATTAGTATTGGTTTAGAGGGTATCACTGTAATTTAGGTAAAACATAAAAGGTCTTAGTGTAATTATCATTATTATTGTTATCATTATTATTTTTATTAAATGCTATATCCTATATTTACTCATAAAATGTTAATATCATCACATGAAGTTAACTAGTAACATTTAGATTAGCTTCTACATTTAATTCTTTGAAAATCAAAATTACATAATTACTTGAATAAAATTTCAAGTAGATACAAAATTGTTTGTATGTTTTGAAATCAAAGTTGGGAAGAGGAGAAGAAACATGGATACAAGCAATCAAATTTACAAGATCAGTGCACCCACAGGTTAGTTTTAAAACTTTGTACTTATTCATCTTTTAGCCCCGAGAAATACTAATTGTCTCACTTTAACCTCTAAACTTTTAACTAACACACTAATGCTTCATAAGCTTATCAAATGATATATTAGTCATACTATTTTTGCAACAAAAATGTTTAAAATTTGGCAGATTTTATTGCATAAGGTAATGAAATCCTTTATAAACTATTATGTAGGGGCCAAAATGAGACAATCATTATTTTTTGGGGGCAAAAATGATATGAACCTTAAAATTTTATAAACTCAACATTTCTTTGAGCAATTTCCACCCTTAACATTTTATTCATTTATTTATGTTTTCACTAAAACTAATTTTTGTTATTATAAGTATAGGTATAAGATCTATACAAAAAGGATGGGCATGGTTTGTTAGTGAAAAGTATATCCTAGCATGCGACTCTATGACCTTGTACATTAGGTCTCGTTGCCATGATTTCTACATAAGAGGAATGGAACCATTGAAACACTACTGGCTAATCAAGGAAAATAGCAAGTGCACTTCTCTCAAGTTTGTAGTGGACTGGGCCAACAATCACACAGATAAGGTAGTATCATCAAGTTCTCGTTTTTGTAACTGTTTTTAGTTCAAGTCCTTTATAATATTTATAGTAGTGTTTGGGATAAAAGTTAAAACTATGTGGTTGGAATCACACACTATACCACATTAGAGCTTTACATTGCTTGTGGTTGGAACCACAACTTTAAACACTCTATATATAATATTTTCATGTACAGACATAGGAAAAAATAAAAACCTATCACTAAAAACTTACTTTTTCTAAGTTAAGAATATGGCCCCTCCTTATTAATTATAAAACAAAAATGACAAAAATAACTTTCATTAATTATTACAACTATAATATATCAATAATGAACCCAAGTATATCAATAATAAGCTCGAGTACATTAATGATAAATCTAAATACATCAATAATGAACCGTAATATATCAATGATATAATGTATCGATGATATAAGTACATTTACTTTTTTTAAGTTGTAGATTTTGCTTCAAACTAACTTTCAAAACTAGCTCTTAAAAGTTGTATTTTGAATAGTGGTGATGGCTACAATTAGGATCCACTAACATGTACATTTCTTTTACTAGGGTAACATTATTTATCGCGTAAAATATAGAGAAAAATTTTCATAATTGACATATTTTTAAACTTACTTTTAACATATGCTTTAAACTTACTTTTAACAAATGCTATATAAGTTTGAAACTTAATATGCTACTAAAAGATATTCTCATAGACAAGGGGGAAAGTGGAAGACCAAGTTAAAGGAGTTTTAGAGTTTGTCTATTTAAATTGGTTGAAAAAGAATTAACCAACTTACCTTAATTATTTAAAAAAAAAATGTGTGGTAGTGTGACATAATTTTATTTGTGTGATATGAATAAAGACATTTTTTTTAAAGTGTAGCACATGTAATATTCTCAATTACATACATAATTATGTCAAGCCCAGACCATTGGGCAAGCATCAAGCAACTTCATACAGGAGGATATGAAGATGGAGTATGTGTATGACTATATGTTTCATCTCTTTAATGAATATACAAAGCTCTTCAAGTACAAACCAACTGTGCCTGCCAAAGGGCGCATGGGACGCGGCGGAGTTTCTTGGAAGAGTCGTTGGTGAAGTCTCCTAGTGAGACTATTCCCTGCAATTTGCCTCCCTATGATCCTCAGGCTATTTCTCAATTGGTTAAGAGAAAGGCTAGTTCAACTAGGCAAGTTGAAATATGGGAAGATGAGTATTGGCAGAATCTAAACAAGAAACAATATTAGAAAACTCTTCTTAAAAATCTGACTAGTGCACTTTTAATGTGTAACTTGAGTGGTCTCCCTTCTCTTGGAATTTCTTGATAAGTCATCTAAATCTCTTTCATGTTAATGTGTTTTTAATCTCAACTCTTATATGGCTTGGTTTCTTTTCTTCTTCACCTTTAGTTTTATTTTGTTTAATTTTTTTGTGTGCTTTAATAAGATGGTCTGATTGGGCTTGTTAAGGTTGTGGTCACAACCATAACCCTTTTTTTTTTTTTTGTTTTCATAAATAAAAGGATAATAAATTATTTTGGCAAGAAATTGTTGAAAACAATATGCAACGGAAATTTAAAAAAAATTAAATTAGAGTATTTTTCAAAACACAAGTTTGACATGCTAAATACATGAATTAATGATAGATCTTATTAACCACTTTTGTATACCAAAAGTAGTAGGAATCCGTGAAGAGAAGAATGTTCCAGAAGAGACTCAACTAACTTGTCTTCTTTGTTGTTCTCTATCCATGATTGGAGTGTAGGTAGTCGCATGTCCTACAGCTTTTTCTCTAGTGACTCTCCATCCAACCACTTAAGAATACTTAGAGCTAAGATTCTTGATATTGAACAATTGCTCTCAGGGAGTTTCAGAGTTTCTCTTACTAGAGTACTCACTCTATGCATCTCAAATGATATGAATAACAAAGAAAACTCACCCCGTATTTACAATAGTTGGATATGTGGTTAAACCTTATTAGATTAGGCCTTAAAATTCACGTATGGAAAAACTTTATAGTAAAAACACGTGAAACACGTATCTTGATCTAACTGCTACGGTCGATCGCGATACAAAGATGTGGTTGATTATGTTGTCATGATCCCAGAGCTTGAATAGAATTCAAACTCCTCAAGTTGATCTGATTGATCCAATCTCAACTAATTGAATAAATCCTATATGATTTGACCTAGGTATCCTTTATAGAGCCTTAATTTTAATTCCAATAACCCAATAGAAAAGTTGTCTAATTAAAATAGTTATATACAGATAAACTCACATAAATAAAATATTATTCAAATAATTCAACAAGCTTATCTTAAATTAATTTACAAAATTAATTTGACCGATAAACTACTATGAATTATAAATTTCAATTATCTCAAGTTTTAGCCAATCTAATAATTTAATATAAATCACCAATATGTTGAAAAAACATACTTTATTGTTATAGGATTACTGTGAGCTAATAAAGGGGACCCGATGGACATATATCGTTCAAGCACCTATAATTATAAAATACAATATCCTAGATACATATTTTATAATTATTAACTCTAACGCTACTCCACTGAAATCTTAGAGCTGCACTCTCAAACTATATAAAATTACAAAGCTCCAATAAGCTAACCATTCATGACATATCATAAAGTGTCACATCCCTATAGGATATTCATAATTGGCTTAAGGATAAATTCTGTTTTATGTTCAGGATTATTTTTATCTTATATTTTATTATCACACTATTGAAAACTTACTATTTATAAATAGTATACTATTCAGTTACACCTATGTATCTAAATGGTTAAGCGTACCAGTCTTTCAATTATAGGATAAAACATATAAGCGAATATCATTAACTCTACAAAAGAGCTATGGTTTTCATATCTATGAAGAACAAGTTTACGTGAATTAAGAGTCATGTCTTTAACGTACCTATATCACTAGTAGAAATCGTAGATTACACGATGGTTTAAAACCGTCATGGTATGTTTACATGACAATTAAAAAACCGTCATGTAATCATCCGTCGTGGTACTAACAAAACTTTTTACTATAGTTTTTTACTATTGTGGAATCTTTATTTTGGCGGGGTTTTAGGATCTTGAGACGAGGCTATCATGATAGTTTTCACTAAAAACATTCATGAAATGCTAAGCTTACATGACGGTTTTTATGAAAACCGTCGTCTATGCTATGTCTTATACGATGGTTTTCATAAAATCTGTCGTGTAAGGCTCTTGTTTCACGATGGTTTTTACTAAAAACTATCATAAAAAAGTTGGTTTGAAGCTAAAAAATAACCAAAATTTTTGGTTTCTCACAATATGAATAGTCCCGCATTTTCACCATTAATACAATGCCCCGGCTTCATAATCACATAATTACATTGAACTTTACAATTTTTACAAAATCATATATATTTATATTTACATTGTAAAGTCATGCACTCTTTTCATGCTTGCACAAAAGTTAATGGATTCTTGGTGTCTAAGTCCATGTTGTCATATGTGAGGTAAAGAAATGATAATAAAAACAAATAGAATTAACAAAAATATTGAAAATAAAACTAATTAACTAAAACACAAATACATAATCACAGAAGCTTTTCATCAAACATGTGGTGGGCATCACAATAATACTTAGGCATCACAAACGCATAGAAAGTAACATATTCTCACACCAAAATACTAAATGTTGTTTAAAGTTCTTTCAAATACCAAATAGAAGTAACACTTACTAAATAGGAAATGACAAAGTAATATAACCAATGTTAAAACTAAAACTAAAGCTAAATAACACTAAAATAACCAAATAATACTAAGTTTAGAACCAACAATAACACTAAAACTAAATTATTGGTTTGAAATTTACCAACAACAGTAGAGTTGGTAGAACATCAAGGGAGGAGCCAAACGATGGCGAAGTCGGTGGAATGTTAAGGGATGAGGCCGAATGGCAATGAACAACACCAAGTTTGTTGGGGGTTGGGTCGAACGATGGTGGGATCATGGAGAGAGTGACAAGAGAATGTCAAAGTCCATGGAATTTCGTGGGTGGCTAGGTTTGTCGGTGGCTAGGCCATGAGAAAGAGGAGTTAGAGAGAGACTGAGGAGAGGGAAGAGGGTTTGAGAGTTAGAGAGGGTTTGATTTGGAGAAATTTCAAATAAATAGATAAGGCCATGGCATTGGTGCATGCTTAAATTTGGGCGGAGGACTAAAAATTTTGAATATACAGAATCTTTTACAACGGCTTTTATAAAAACTGTCATGAAATGTACCTTTCACGATAGTTTTTAGAAAAAACATTGTGGAAGGTTCCGCAATACATTTTGCAATGGTTTTTATAAAAACTGTTGTGAAACTCCTTTAAAAGTTTTAGCAAAGAGTTAAAAGATTTGTTGGTCCATCTGTGAAGCACCTTTAAATGCATCAATTTTACTAAAAAATCCAAAGATGAAAAGTTCTCGCATCTAGAATACAACTCTACCTCAAGCTCAGCAAAAAGTTCTTCAAACTGCCCAAAATTGTGTTCTTCAGTTGGACTTGACTCTTCTGATTCGACGTGGTTGCTGGCCCCAACTACATCATCTAAGACGTTTTGCATCTCCTCAGTAGATTGTTCATGTGTTTCATTACTATTATTGTTCACATTATAAGATTCTCTATGGTATATCCACGTAGTATATGTTCTACTAAATCCTTTGTCAATTATATAAGCTTCAACTACTGGTAATGTTTGCATTGTTGCATTCAAACAATTAATGCATGGACAACTAACTTTCCCATCCTCATTCATGTAGTTTTTTGCTCTTTCCAAAAATGACATTACACCATTCTAGTATCGGTCTGAAAAACAATCATTTTCAAAAATCCAACTCTTGTCAATCATCATTTTGATGTTTTCAATCCTATTGTCAAATGTAACACTAACTCATTAATGTGTAAAATTTTCTAGTAAATAAATTTGGTTACATAATATTTGGTTACATAATACAAACTAAGCAAAATGCATGGCAATCAAAATCAGATGATCAAACATACTATAATTCATGCATTTCCCCACTTGATATTCTTTTTTTCTATCTAGGTTATGCATCTCTATTTCTTTCTTTCTATAATCTATCTAGTCCTATAATTTCCGACCTATAATTACTCAAAAAGATAACATAATAACATGTCAAATTTCTAATTGATATTACCTTAAATAAGTGATCCAAGAAGAAATGTGACAAAGAACCAGTTGACACCAACAACAAACAGTCTCTTGGCAAGGGCGACCGGCATTGTCAAACACAAAAAAACTCTTAAGCAATCATAGCATACATTTAGCATCAAAGGTCCAAAGATGCAAACTTTTTATAAATAAGTGCAATATGCTCATAACACTACAATCACAAAACCCCACTTAACATAAAATCCAGATCATGAATTCCACATCAAACCCAAGACCTACAACCAAAAAAAAAAAAAAGAGAATCAAAAGAGCCCAAATTGAACATAACAAATTCCACTGCTTTGAAACGAGATTTGAACAATGAGCTCTTGCTAAGTTCATGTTTTTTTTTTTTTTGCATCAATATGTATATATGTGTATATATATAATGTAAAATTACAACGAAGATTTATTGGGCCCAAAGCTTGTTGGATTGCCTTAAGTAATTGTGTGAAAAACAAAAGACTGAAGCAAATGCTTATGTTATGTTGGGAAATTAATCTTTCTCCATGTCTAGTAAGGCAAAATTCCCCCTTTAAAAAGCATTCACATTTCCTTCTTTTTTTTTTCTTTATAGGGGTGTTTGATTAAAAATAGTATAAAAGAGCTTTGAGCTTGGGTTGTGATGTAAGTATGATGCAAATATGTATATATATGTATATTTCATTTCATCATTAAATACCATCCCTGAATCTTTTTGTATAGTTGATTCATTTTGCTTCAAATGCTATTACTGGGGGGTTCTTTTTTGGAGTGATATTTCGAATCCCATTAATGTTATGTTGTCTTTCCTTGTGTTCAAGTGGGCAATTTTAAATTCTTTTGTTTAATAATTTAGTATGTTTCCATAACATATTCTTTTAATTTTTGCTTATGCTTTAATTTTGTCAGTTTTTTGAAAATTTATTTTAAATAGCCAGCTAATATAATTAGGTTGAGTTAGTAAATTTGAAATTTAATATAGCTAGTATCTAGTTGTTAGGTCATTTTTTTCCCAAAATTTTTTTTGAACTCAATGGAAAAAAAAAAATAGCTCTGTTTAATTTTGTCTACCCAAATGCAACCTGTGGAGATTTCTTTGTTTTGGTTACAACCATTGAATTTGTATTTTTGGTCATGATACTTGATTGCTTGTGGGGGAGGGGGTTCTTCACCAGTTATATGGATTATCTTGCTATACTAAACATTTCATTTTAAACCATCGAATGCGTTGTTCTCTTTTTATATTGACTAAATCTTTTCTAGGTAATTTGTCATATTGACGGTAGATACTACCATATTTTTCTTGTGACTCCCATTTCTACTCCTTCCCTTCTCCCCACTGTGTTATCTTTATTTCCTTGATTATGGTTTTTTTTTCTTTTCAGTCTCCTTCTCTAACTTATGTGCTATTTTCATGGAACAGATTTAATCCTTTTTCCCGATGTTCCTATAGCACTTCGGTTGTCCAGTCATCTTTTACTTGGAGTTGTGAGGGTATATTCCAGAAAGTTGAATTACCTTTTTGATGATTGCAGCAAGGCTTTGCTTAAGATAAAGCAAGCTTTTCGCTCCACTGCTGTTGATTTGCCTCCAGAAGAGTCTACTGCACCATATCATTCCATCACCTTGCCTGAGACTTTTGTTCTCGATGATTTCGAGCTTCCTGATAATGAAATGGTACATGGGTTAGTTCTAACATGTTTGAAATATATTTTCAGGTCGTTATTATTGATCTGAAGTTGAGCATATTTATCTTATTAACAAATGACATTTTTGCAAGAACTATGTTGATCTCCATGTCAGTGCAAGAGAGCAGATTACACTCCAAGATACGATGGATGGTGTGGTTTACTCAACATCTCAGTTTGGATTGGATGGTTAGTATTCTTATATTATTTTTTAATTTTAGTTGCATGATAATCAGAGTAGCATCAGAGTAATTCTAGAAATTATCGTATCGTTGTATTTGAGATAGAGGGCTATAATGCGAGTTTGTTTTTGGTGTTTCTAAATGGATTTTCTGCGTTATTTTAAGTTCTCTGCCATCGTATTGTTTTAATTTTGATTCCTTTCTCTATCCTTGTAGACAGATGTCTCTTCATTTAAATTTTTGTTGTATTGCTCATCCTCCTTGCCCTCTCTCAATGTCTCTTTTCAAACAAAAGTTTTGCCTTCTAGACATTAAGGATGCTGTTGAGTACAAATTGACGGTTGCATTAATGGAAATAAGTTGCATATTAATGTTATGGTTCAAACGTTCAAATTAATGTCGAATTCACATGTTGATGATGAAGCAGAGGAAGAAGAAGAAGCTTAATGCCCATCAAAGAAAGATATCTCTAACCCGAATTAATCCCGAAAAATTCCCTCTCTCTATCTCTCTCTAACAACAAACGATGGGTCTGTCTCTCTCTCTACGTCTGGGTGGTTTGGAAGGATGTATATGTGTCTTTGAAGATGTGGATGAGAATGAAAAGTGGGAATCTAATTTTGCACGCATGTGAGGAATGAGGAGAAAATGAGGCAAAATAAATGAAATTATTTCGGATAAGTACTATTCCATTTTATATAAAGTGCTGTTGTGTTGCAATGTCGTAGCATCTAGCTAGAAATTTGGGCTTTTCGACAGCCGTCTTTTTTTTTTTTTTTTTTTTTGTCATTTTACAGAAAAGAAAATAAAAAAAAAAACTCTTCTTTTTTTTTTTTTCCTTCTTCAATCTCCGGTTATATTTTATACAACAAGAGATAAACATCAATATTAAAGATAGCAAGTTTAATGAAGAAACATGATACGTTATCTGTTACTTTGTAATAGCAACAATACGATCCTTATATACTAAATATAATATGCATTTCAAGATCATACGTGGAAGCATAAGAACGACATACCTCCAGCCATTGTAATTTTCTCTATAGCACATGCTATAACAGCTACCTTTTTTACCTGCTTTTTTTATTTGGATGCTTCTATCACACTAACGCTCAATACGATGGTGTATGTAAATTTGAGTGTTTGTGATAGGGACCAAAAGTTTGTTCAACACATGAACATGAAAATTGTTTTCTGCTAAATACAAATCCTCCCATCAAGAACTTATATATAACATCCAGAAATCAGTTACTAGGAAAAGTTAATTGTGGTTTAATGGGAAATTAATATGAAACCATTTATGAAAAAACCATTACAATATAAATGTTACATTCTCCCATTTGGTCTCTATATTTAACCTTATATTCATTAAACCCAAACTTTCAGGAAACAAATACATGAATCATGACGATAATTTCTCTAAATTGTGAGTATTATCTTTCATATATTACTATGTATTATTTCTCATACTTTATTCCCTAGCTATATGGTAACTTAACTTTATGAATAAACCCAATGTTTATTCTTGGTCCTACTAAATGTGAATTTTCCTCTAATAAATTTATGTGCAAATCAAATATGAGAAAACATCAAAGCTGAATAAGAGTTTCATTAAGATTGTAAATTGTATGTACAAACAAATTTACATTCTGGAACCAAGTCCCATCTGAACTACATGATCCTTAAATGACTTTAGTAGCATTCCTTTTGTCAAAGGATCTGCAATCATCAATTCAGTGCTTATATGCTCTATGGCCACTTTATTTTCCTTAATGCATTCCCTTGTGGCTAAGTACTTGACGTTGATGTGTTTATTTCAACTGTCACTTTTATTATTCTTAGCCATAAAGACAGTAGCTGAATTATCACAATATATTCTTAATGGCCTAGAACAAAATTTACAATTCTAAGGCCTGACATGAAACTCTTCAATCATAGACCATGCGAAGTAGCCTCCAAACATGAAACGAACTCTGCTTCCATAGTGGAGGTAGCAACTAATGTTTGCTTTCCACTTCTCTAGGATATAGCTCCCCCAGCCAACATAAAGATACAACCAGATGTTGACTTCCTTGAATCAACATAGTCAGCATAGTCTGAATCAGAGTAGCCAATCACTTCTAGATTGTCGATTCGTCTATACATAAGCATGTAATCTTTATACCTTGGAGGTACCTTATCACCTTCTTTACAGCCCTCTAGTAGTCAATGTCTAGATTACTCTGATTTTGCCCAAATTCCCACAACAAATGCAATGTTAGGCCTTGTATAAACCCGAGCATACATAAGGCTTCCAACAGCTAAAGCATAAGGAATATTGCTCATTTGATTTTTCTCTAAATCATTCCTTGAGCATTGGTTTAGACTGAATTTATCACCCTTTACAATTGGTGCTATACTAGGTGAACAATCTTTCATCCTAAAGCTTTCCAAAACTTATTGATATAGGTTTCTTGTGATAGTCCTAGAATACACTGAGATCTTTCTTTATGGATCTTAATGCCAATAACATAAGATGTCACACCTATATCTTTTATTTCAAAACTCTTGGAAAGAAATTGTTTCACTTCATATAGTAATCCTTTATCATTGGTTGCAAGGAGGATATCATCCACATATAACACAAGAAAACAGATTTGCTCACATTGATCTTCTGGTATATACATTGATCCATGATATTTTTTTCAAAAACAAATGAAGTGATAATTTCATAAAATTTTAAATACCATTGGCGGGAGGCCTGTTTCAATATATATGTGGATTTCTTGAGTTTGCAAACCAATTGCTTGCCATCACTAAAGGATAATCCTTCAGGTTGTTTCACATAAACCTTTTCCTCTAGATCACCATTGAGAAACATTGTTTTCACATCCATTTAATGTAACTCAAAATCAAAATAGGCAACTAATGTCATAATCACACGAAGGGAATCCTTCTTAGATACAATAGAAAAAGTCTTCGAGTAATCTATACCCTCCTCTGAGTGAACCCTTTAGCAACAAGTCTTGCCTCAATTCTTTCAATGTTGCCCAATGAGTCTTTCTTTGTTCTAAAGACCCATTTGCATCCACTGGCCTTTACACCATTAGGCAACTTGATAAGATCCCAAACTCCATTAGATGACATGAAGTTCATCTCTTCTTTCATGGCATCATACCACACGTTAGATTCCTTACAACTCATGGCTTGTGAAAATGTTTCTGGATCCTTTTCAGCTCCAATGTTGTACTCAAACTCTTGTAAATACACAATATAATCACTTGGAATCACTGATCTCCTTACTCTAGTATATCTCCTTAATGTTGGTTCAACATTCTCCTGAGGAGCATGTTGTTCAACAGGCTGTTCAACTAGTTCTTGTATCTATTGATCATTTAGATCTATTATTTCTTGATTAGCAGTCTGCGGAACTTGAATGACTGGTTGTTGTTCATTACGCATTTGAACTATAGTCATATTGTGTACAATAATCACTCTATCACATGATGTGGAAGGTTGAGCATCTGCATGATCTTTCTCAAAAATAGTGTTCCAAGATCGATCACTCTCACTGATTAAGTCATTCTCCAGAAATTTTGCATTCCTTGATTCCATAAACCTAGTAGTATGTGATGGACAATAAAATCTATACCCCTTGGACCATTCAGTATAACCTACAAAGTATACACTTATGGTCCTTGGGTCTAGCTTTTTTTCTTGTGGATTATAAATTCTCACTTCAGACAAGCATCCCCAAACACGTACATATCACAAACTTGGTTTCCAACCTTTCCATAACTTGAATGGTGTCTTTGAGATAGCCTTAGTTGGAACTCAATTTAATATATACGTAGCTGTCTTTAAAGCCTCAGTCCACAAGAACTTAGGAAGCTTGGAGCTGCTAAGCATGCTCTGCACCATATCCAGCAATGTTTGGTTTCTTCTTTTTGCCACACCATTCTGGTCTGCAGCACCAGGCATAGTGTACTAGGCAACAATCCCATGTTCTTGAAGAAACTTAGCAAATAGACTAGGCGCTTGTCCATCTTCAGTGTATCTACCAAAGTATTCACCACCTCTATTAGACCTCACTATCTTTATTTGCTTACCGTATTGTTTCTCTACTTCTGCCTTAAACACTTTGAAGGCATCTAAAGCTTCATTCTTATTATGAAGTAAATAGAGATACATATATCATAAGTAATTGTCAATAAAAGTAATGAAATACTTTTGACCATACGTGTCCATATCCAGACAACAAATGTCTGTATGTATGATCTCCAATATGTCTGAACTCCTCTTGGCACCTTTCTTTGACTTATTGGTTTGCTTACCCTTTATGCAGTCCCCACAAGTGTTAAAGTCAGTAAAATTAAAAGTACTAAATACCCCATCATTTACTAATCTCTTTATTTTTTCAATAGAGATATGACATAATCTACGATGCCACAACATTGAAGATTCTTCATTCATAACACATCTCTTAATGCCAATATTATCATGAACATGCATAGAAGTATAAGAAGTTTCATTTTGTAAATTAATTTTGAAAAGACCATCAGACATTGTACCATGTCCAATAAGTTCAGATCTATAATATAAACTGAAATATAGTATTTGAAAAATTAAAGGAAAAGCCCAATAATACATGTCTTGAAACAGAAATTAAATTCCTTGAAAAACTTGGAATATAAAATGTCATTTTCAATTCTAACACAAAACCACTACTTAAAACTAATTTGCATGTTCCAACTGCCTCCAAATGTGAGCATATCTTATTGCCTAAGTAGATAAACTGCTCACTACCCACTGGCTTCCTTAGGTTTTGCAACCCCTACAAGAAATTAGTGACATGGATTGTAGAACCAGAATCAATCCACTATGTGTTATGGCCAACATCAACCATATTAGATTTAAAACAAACAAGTGAGAATTGAATACCTTTCTTCTCAAGCCATTTCTGATATTTAGGACAATCCTTCTTCATGTGCCCTTTCTTTATACAAAAGAAGCACCTAGGTTCCTTTTTAATATCAGCTGTATAGACAATTTGCCTTTTCTCTTGTTCTTGGCTTGTCCCTTATTCTTCCTTTGAGTTACTAGATGCACTTTCTCTCCTGCCTCCATAACAAGTCTTCCTTCATCTCGAACACACATGGTCATCAACTCGTTGATGGACCACTTATCCTTATGTGTGTTGTAGGATATTTTGAAATGTCCATATTGTTGTGGAAGAGTGTTCAAGATGTAGTGTACAAGGAAAGACTCAGACATCTCAACCTCAAAAGTTTTGAACTAAGCCGCTATATCCCTTATTTGCATGATGTGCTCGCACACACCATGATTTCTGGTGAGCTTCATGGATGAAAATTTCATTATTAAGGTGCTTGCCAAAGCTTTGTCTGATGATGCAAAATGCTCATCAATTGCCTTCATCAAAGCTCGCACATTGTCATATTGCTCCAATGAACCACGAATACCAGCCGAGATTTTAGTTTTAATAAACATGACATAGAGACGATTGGATCGCTCCCATTTCTCATATTTATCAACATCATTTGGTTGGCTAGTTTTCGTAATGGCAAGTCGTTCATCTTTCTGGATAGCATAATCAATGTCCATCTAGCCTAAATGAAAAAGAATTCTCTCCTTCCACACCTTATAATTATGACCCTTAAGTTCAGGAATGTCGCATTTAAAATCAGAGTAGTTCATAGTTTGTATTGCTGCATAATTATACATACATGCTTGTGTTACTAAATTTTGGCTATACTGCTATATATCATGTTTTACCAATGTAAATACATGCAATAAAAATATGTATCAAATGACATTAAAAATTGCCTGTGGGCTAAATTTTTAAATTCAAACAGATGCATATATCTTCATGACGACACTACCAAATTATATACCTTTATCTTAACTCCTGTGGGTAAATTAAGAAAAATAATTTAATACATCATCCTAACTAATCATATTAAATATAATAAAAATTTCTGTGAGATAAAATTTATTATATTACATATGATTAATCACAATTTAATATCCTTTTACCATATGTGATTCAAACACTTAATATAATATTGTATAATCAAATATGTTGTTGCTACTCTCTAATTATTCAAAATTATATATATCACCAGACATTCATTCTAAATTTTGCTCATATATATTGCATTTACTTAAAGCAATAAATATGAACAAAGAACCAATAATTTATGTACCAATATTCATTATGCATAGATTAAAATTATACATTCAAAAACATAATTTAGCACATTATTATACAAAATTTAAATGTACTATTTAACTTAATATTACATGCATAATTTAAATCACAAATTATACATAATGAACATTATATGCACATAAATATACAAAATTATATCCACACCAAAACTGCATAATATTCATAACAAAAACCAAAAATTATGAATATTCAAAATTATGAATTTTTCATAAATTTATTCCATAATATGAAAAATTTCATAAAAATATCAAAATTGTGGATATATTAAAAATCTCATAAAATTATAAAATCTAAAAATTTTATGAAATTTTCCTCAAAAAATATCACTTTATGAAATTTGGAAAATATCAAAAAAAATTAATTTTTATTTTTTTTCCCTTAATGTTCAACCCATTGAAACGACATGTTGTTTTTGGGCTTAATGCCCAAAACGACATGTCGTTTCATTAATTGAAACGCAGCCTCCGGATGGTCCAAAAGACATGTCGTTTTGGTCCTCATGGTCTGAAACGACATGTCGTTTCTTCATGCTAAAAACAATCTTTCTCTAGCTGAAATGACATGTTGTTTTCAGTCTTATACCTTAAAACTACGTGTCATTTTTTACTGCCAAAACGCGCCCTTCTTAGCTAGAAACAACATGTCATTTTGGCTAACCCAAAGTCAAACGACATGTCATTTTTATGTCGTCTTCAACCTCTAAATCAGGTCATTTTGACCCGGCTGACCCAAATTTTGATCCAATTTTAGACCTGGCTCGTTTTTCATCATCCAGACACCGTTTTTAACGTTTCAAATTGTAGAATTCTTAGAAATCGAGTATCTTAATTATTTCTAATCTTAGTTTTCGCTAAAAAACTCTAAATTAAAAACCCAATAATCAAAAAATTTCCAACGGGTATTTGTTCCATAAATTGTATTCTCCAGCATTCTCAAATGCAAAGCAATGGTAAATTCTGACTCTGATGCCAAATGATAGCAACAATACAATCCTAATATGATAAATATAATATGCATATCAAGATCATAAGCAGAAGCATAAGAACGACACACCTCCAGCCATTGTAATTTTCTCTGTATGCAGTCCAATGCTATAGCAGTTGCCTTCTTTACCTACTTATCTTATTTGGATGCTTCTATCACACTAACCGTCAATACGATGGTGTATGTAAATTTGAGTGTTTGTGATAGGGACCAAAATTTTGTTCAACACATGAACATGAAAATTTTTGTTTCTGCTAAAATACAAATCCCCCCATCAAGAACTTATATATAGCATCCAGAAATTAGTTACTAGGAAAAGTTAATTGTGGTTTAATGGGAAATTAATATGAGACCATTTATGAAAAAAATGTTACAACTAATAAATTGGTTTCAATTTTGAAATCGTTGCAATATAAATGGTTACACTTTGGAGTTCTCATATGATTTTGGACAAATGATTTTTTAACCACAAAAGTCCAAATCAAAGTGCGCTTGAAAATGACACTAGAAGAACTAAAATAATTGAATCGGTCGATAAGAATATTAAATAAAAAACACGTATGTAAATATGGAATTTTCCTTTGCATCAAAGTAAAGAAAAAATCTTACAAGCATAGGCAGCAGATGCAGACGGCGATGGTGACGACGAAAATCCAATGCAACAAATGGCAACAATCCGGCCAACGAACAACACCGACGGAGCTCACAGGGGTAGCATGGTTGATCGAAACTATTTTTCCAAAAAAATTTGAGAGAGAGAGGAAGGCTAAGGATGTGAGAGAGCATTGAAGAGGGAAAGGGGAAGTAAGTGAAGAAGAAGAGCCTGAAGCGAGAAGTGGTGGAGGGGGAGATTAGTTTGGGGGATTAATACTGAATATGTACAAACAAAATGATAAGGTGTGCTAAAGTGATGACTATTTGTTGTCACTAAATGTGCTAAAATATAAACCTGTGAAATTATGGCGGGTATTCATGAATTTTGGTGGGTAAATTTTCACTAATATATTTAGCGATGACAAAAGTCGTCGCTGAATGTCAAGACCATTAGAGACGATATTGTCGTTGCTATACATATAAATTTAATGACGACAAATATTGTCACTAAAAGTTACGTCGCTAAATTACAAAATTATTGTAGCGATTAAAATTAAAATGTAAGAAAGAATAAAAATGAAAAACAATGTATAACATTCATACAAATTAAGCAAAAAAAAATGACCTCCTTCTCCTCCATCCTCACCCGACCCGTCTCTCCCTCATCTGGTGTTGATGAGCACAACCCCACCTGAAATTTCAGATCCAATTCCTTTAAACCCAGAGATTCATTTGTCTCTGCTTTACTCCCCAAAAATGAGGCTTCCTTGTCTCTTCTTCACATTTTGCCTTCTCATCCTTGCCTTCTCCCCTCAACTTCTCCATGCCAAAACCCTTAAATGTGAGGGCAAGTATCCTCAAATCATGTCTATGGCATCGTTGTTCTTGTTCTTATTTTTGTTCTCTATTGATTTTGGACTTTTCTCTCCCTCTTCTCTCTTTTTTTGGCGTAGTGAAAGCCCTAAATGAGATGAAAGTGTCTCTCAGAAGAAGAGTGGTGTACGCATGGTTCAGCGATGATCCTTGTGGCGATGAAGATCTCTTGGCTTGGTACAATGTCGCATGCTCCGGTTAGGGTAATTACTGAGTTGCTACTGAGTTATTATTACCCTTCACCAAAATCTCAAATTTTCTCTCTTTGAATCCAATTTATCAAATTTTGTTTGGAAATTTTTGACAAATTTGGAAAATTGAAGTGATTGATTGGATTAGGTTTTTGTTTCTTACAGCGAAGTTTATGCAGTTTCAGTTGTTTCTTGCAAGGAGTTTGTTTTGGCCTTGTAGATATCCTTTTATTATTTTCTTGATTTATTTTGTTTTGATTCTTATTCTAAAATAAATGTCGTTGATTTCAATAGCAGTGTAGTCTTTTCATAGAAATTTAATGCTGTGTGGCTCAGTGAAGAGAAACAAACAAAAGTTTGTCGCTTGTACTACTTTTGCAAAAGTCAGCTTTAGTAAAAACAATTATGATTTGTTATTATGTAAGTTCATGGCAGAAATTGTGTGAATTTCAATTTTATAACAATGGGTGTTTAAAAATTTGTTAAACCGAAAAATCATTTTGGTGGGCACTTTGGTTAGCCGCCTTTATGTCCAAAACTGCCCAATTCGACATGTAATCTTGCATTTACATTGAATGCATCTAAGAAAATATACCAATGTAATCGTGCATTGAATGGGCAGTTTAGATTGTAAATTTTGAATGTTATCTTGTATTTATTATCTAAACCAATTTGAATTTTACAAATCAAAACAATGATTTTCAAAGTTGCAATTGTGGTACATGATTCATTCAGCCATCAATTTTCTAACGGTTTAATCATGTTTGTTGTTGAGTAATCTATACATGAATAAAGTCATTAAAAAGAAAAATCATAACAATTTTGCATGGATTCGAAATAGTGTGGTTTAAAGCTTTATAGTTTAAATTGTGAGTTTTAAACTGTGTGATTTAAACAGTGATTTTGAATTGACATTTAGCATGTAAAGGTTTAAAACAAAAAGAAAATATCAAATCAAGTTTAAAACGAGAATTGGTGTTTGAAAAATTATAGTTTATGAAAGGAAGATAAGAATGATAATGGTTTATAATGTAAAAAATAGTTCAAATCATGCAAACTTAAGGGGGAACAAAGTTTACATTTTAAGTGTCTTGGCTAGTGTAAAACTGCCTCTATAGTTCGAACTTGTTTGAGTTATTACTCCATCAAATGATAGTTTAAATCATCTTTACGGTTTGAACTGGCTTAAACTATTTTGAATCTACATACCAAAGGACTATTAGCATTTTCCAATTGTTTAATCAAGTTTGTTGTCAAGTGACTTATACATGAATAAAATCATTTAAAAAGAAAAATTGCAACACAACATTTTCACAAAATTATAGAAAGAAGCAGTAATTCTAAAAATCATAAAAAACTATCATTTTACATGATTTTTCTCATTGAAATCCCTAAACTACCCCAAAATGCCAACAAAAATGCGTGGATTATCTTAGGGGCCATCATCATGATGACTCCTCATATGAAGTTCCCTCATAGCATGTCGATCTTTACCATAATCTCTTTTACAATAAGATTGCATCGTAATCTTCAACCTCACGATTGTTCCTCGTGGCCATTTGCGACCGCCGAAGAAAGTTTGCTAGCATCAAAGCTCACCATTTAGTAGTGTTCTACTGCTCATCGTCGTCTTTCCTCTCACGACCATTCTTTGTCATCCATCCCAAAAACTCACAGTTGTTGCTAAACACCTTCATGGTCGTTCTTTGTCATGAAGATTGACCATGTCCTGGAATGAGGAGAAAGAAAGGCAAAGAGAGAGAGAGAGTTGATTTGAGAAAGACATAGAAGATGGGAGGGAGGGAAGGAGGGAGAGAGGGGGGACATAATAGTTGTAGGGAGGGATGAGAGTAGGGCTAGCAATTTGAGCTCAAACACAAAATAGTTATAGGGAGGCATGAAAGTAGGGTGAGCAATTTGTGCTCTGACACAAGACAATAAATAAGTGTGCCAAGGATCCAAACACGAACCAAAACATTTATTATACATGTAGCATGGTACAATACCATGTTTACTAGACCAGCCATAATAGGTTGGCTGAAGAAAACTTGCCGATGACACGATTATCAACCAATTAACAAAAATAGTGAGAAATTAAATTCGATTTGAAATTAAAACTATCCAATTATTATTATAGCTAATTCAAGCAAGCATATGATAACAAGTTAACTCTTTAAAGGTCAATAATTAATAAACACAAAAACATCTAAATACAAAACATATTGAAGATACTACTATATGTGCTATAAATGAGTATGTACTTGTCCTGTCGTACTGGTACGTTAATGGCCTATATAATTAAATTGATTAAGCGTGTTAAATAGGCTGACATGATCCAACCCATTTAGTTTTGTGTCATTCAAACCAACTCATTAATAACCCAAAATAAACGTACGGTTCAAACACTTCTATCTTGTGTTATTTTCATATCGTGACTAAAATTGTCGACCCTAGTTTTTGTTTTTTCTAAATTCAGTTCATTTGTCTTGCCAAGTAATTCTGGGGTGAACAAATTCTACCAACTATAAAGATAGGGAAATCAACAAGAATGCCCCTATAAAGAGCTCTTTACAAAAAAGCCCCTATATTCAAGAAAAGTAATTTATTAAAAGTCTAAATTACCCTTCCTTCTAACACCCTTTTGTGGTAGATTACTCTAGTCATTCTGGTTGCCAATGTGGGCCATTAGAGTGGAATCTCGAAAATTAATGAACAGAATCTGGCAAATTATTTTATTTTTTTATTTTCAACAAAACCACTACTATTATTGGTCATTGACATGGCTGTCGAAGTGAACTTCAATAGACGCCTAAGCAAAATCTTCTAGATCATCTTTTTTTATATTTTATTTTGAACAAAAACTATTGATAGTCTTTGGTCACCGATGCAGGCCGATGAGTAGAATTTGGCAAATGCTAGAGCAAAATCTATTAGATTATGTTATTTTTTATTATAAACAAAAAACTATCGACTGTCCCTAGTTGCTAATGTAGGCAGCATAAGTGAAATCTGGCATATGGTAAAGCATAATCTACCAAAATTATTTTATTTGTTTAACATAAAAATAACAACTGTCTTTAGTTGGTGGCACAGTTTGCCAGAGTAAAATTTGATAGATGCCCTAGTGAAATCTACAAAATTATCTTATTTTTATTTTTAACAAAAAAATACCAAGCATCTACGATTTTCTATGTGGGCCACCATACTGTAATTTGGTAATTGCCAGAGAAAAATTTACGAGAGATCTTATTTTTATTTTAAACAAAAAATACCAAGTGTCTTTGATTGTTGGTGTGGGCCTCTAGAGTAGAATTTGGTAGATGCTAGAGTAGAATCTATTAGATTATCTTATTTTTTCTCAACAAAAAATTTCTAACTGTCTTTGCTTGCCTTTATGGGTAGCCAGAGTGGACTATGTTAGATGCATAGTGAAATCTGTGGATTATTTCTCAAAATTTACTAAATTATATTTTTAGGTCTCTAGTACTGGAAATAGAACTGGTTGATAATGTACAAGATTTTTCTTTAGCATTTGGATCCGTGTTTAAGCAGGCAGTTACAAGGATTGCATATCCTTCTGGAGGAGACAAGTTAAACTCAGGTAGCTAAGACAGAGCGCTCCAAGTTTGGAACTGCCATACCCGTCAATGTGAGCGTGTGATTAACTTTGGCGCTGAAGTTTGTTCTTTGATTCAAAAAGGCCCATGGATTTTCGTTGGCTTGCCCAATGTTGTTAAGGTATTACCTATTTTCTTGAGTTTTGCCGTAAATTCTGTTGTTGACAATTGTACTGATCATGTCTTTCACATCTGTTGCTTAGACTTCATTAACTAAATTTCCAAATTTTGAAGGCATGGAACATTCAAAGTGATGCTGAATTCAACCTCGATGAACCTGTGGGTCAGGTGTACTCCATGATGTTTGACGAAAACATGCTCCTTGCTGGGACACAGGTAACATGTACTACATGTTCTCTCTTTTTTTTTTATTTTTTTATAGCACTTTATACATGGGCGTAAATTAAATGATTATTTTGTTTGTTTGTTTTCAGAGTGGCCAAATATCAGTATGGAAAATCAGTACTGAGAATAAAACCAGTCCTTTTCAACCAGCTCTCTCCCTTGAAGGCCACACTCACAGCGTACTTTGTGTAACAATTGGTCGCAAAATGTTGTGCTCTAGCTCTATGGATTGTACAATAAAAGTAAGTTTCCTTTTTAACTCCAAGTATTTGTTGTTATGCTGAGCTTCCTACTCTGTTAGTTTCTTATGATCTTTGATCAATGCTTACAAGGTTTTACTTTTTCTCAGAGATGGGATCTTTCTTTGTTACAATGTCTTACAACCATTAAGGACATTCTAGTGCAGTGATGTCTTTTGTTTGTTGGAATAACTATCTGGTGTCTTGCTCATTGGATGGCACCATAAAGGCTTGGGTTTATGCCCAAGAAGGCAGCTTGGAAGTATCCTATACACATGATGAGGAACAGGTATAGTTGTTTGTCACTGTCAACTTTCCCTTGTTATCCAGTAGGTTGTTTTCTAGCGTGAATCTTGGCTCTTTTTTTCTTGCTAAAGCAATGAATTGTAGTCCAATTTCATCTCATAAAAAAGTAGTGTAGTAACAAGTCGGCTTTGCATGTTTTAGGGTGTGCTTGCGCTTGGTGGGATGAATATCCCTGCGATTCCAAATGATGAACATAGACGTGATATTTTGTTTTGCTCCTGTAATGACAATTTAGTCCATCTATATGAACTACCATCATAAGTGCTCTACTGTGTTTATTATTTAAATTTTGTCGGTAAATTCTGATATTCTTTTCTCTTATGAGAAAGCTTGTTATGCCTTTTTTTTAATTTTTTTTTTTTATAATAACACCTACAAAATAACTTGCGGGTTTGAAAAGAAGGGGAGATTGTTTGCAAAAAAAGAAGTTCGATTGATTCACATCCAAGATGGCGCTAGAGGACTCTTTTTCTTTGGAGATGCTACTGGAATTATCACAGTGGGCAAAATCACTTGTTAAGCACATGATATAACTGCATAGTTTCATAGCTAGCCATTTTAAAGATGTGTTTAGGCTGTCTTCTGCCATTACTTCCCGCTTAATGGACTAAGCAACTTGTAATTTATTGGATTTGATTATATTCTTTACTTTATTAATAAATTGTGGGGAGCGAGCAAATGATGAGGGTGCTAGAGGGTGCCAACCTAGTTAAGATCTCCTTGTGCACCCCTAATTCCTATCTTCCAAGCATCTGTTTGTGTAGATAGATTAAAAAATCACCTCATTATGGTTGTTAGTAAGCTAATTTGATTATAGTTTTGTGAAGTATTCAATGCGTATCTATTAAATATTTCTTTTGTTAATGATGAACTACAGGTGGATACTTTGCACATGATTAGCAGATTGATGGTGTATCACCACAATTAGGATATATGCTCAAAGCTGTGATATTCCAAATTATCTTCTAATCTTACTTGCCCAAATAATGATTCATTTGTGGCGACATCGTTTCTAACCATTTACTATATTGTTCATTGCCACTTATATGCCGTTTTTCTTCTGTTTGGTCAATTGGTGATGCTTTTATATTTAAGATTTTTCTTAAGTTAAAAAAATAAAAGAAAATCAAATGATGGAGAATACTTGCCATAAAAGCGAAAAAAGGAAAAAATTGTTAAAACTTAAATTTTTAGGATTATTGTATGATAAATTATATAAATCATAAAGTGTCAGTTGGTGTTTCCTTTTTCAATTTTAGAAGAAGTCTTTTCGCACTGATGCCCCTGAACCTATCACATGCACTTTTACAATACGGTAAATATATCCGGAAGTCCCCAACCTTTTTAAAAGGTATAATTTGGTCCTTTTTATATTTTTAGTAGCTGAAGTAAGTCTAACCTTTCGTATAAGGTGCAAAACATTTGAAAAAAGGCCATTAAAATCCTCCTCTTACGAGTTGCACATGACTGTTTAATAAGGACCTTTTAGTAAAATACTTAGAGAAAATTACACTTTATGTCATTTTTTTCTATTTATTTTTCATGCCCCAAAAAACAAAACTTGAAAGTTACGCCATTTTTCTTATACTATTTTTTCTTTTTTGTTTTCCATCTTCGCTTTTCCTGATTTTCCTTCTACCTCTTTCCCTACGTACACTCTCTATGTCTATTTCTCACTTTCTCTCCTTATCCTCCTTCATTTGTTTCTTTCTCCTCTCTCATCAACCTCGGATTTGTGATGAAGTTTCGACCCAGCGAAGCTCTACCTCGATTCCGCACCAGATCTCTGGTGAAGCGCGGCGGCGTAGACCATAGACCAAATCAAATAATGGCGATGCTTCATTGATGACGGTGATAGCAAGTTCTGGGAAAAATGATGGCAACTTCATGACGGTGATAGTTGTGTGGAATTTGATGCAATTGAATGATTTGTCTCTATTTATTTACTTGTTAGATCTATTGGGAATATATAAGTGAGCTTAAATTGCAACCATTGTGAGATTTTTTTTTTTTACTATGGCTCTTTAGATGATACTGTTATACAATTGTTCTTGTAAATCTTTTTTTTTTTTGGGCTGCCAACAGTCTAGACGAGCCAGCAATAGCAAGGAAAGATAGAGAAAAAAGTCCCCATGGGTAGAAAAATGTCCCGAAAGGACATGTCAAAATGTCCTAAAGGGACATTTCAAAGTGTCCTCCTAGAAAGACACTAGAAAATGTCTCAGAGAGATGAGACATGTCAAAATGTCTCTGAAGGACACTGAAAAAAGTCCCAGCAAGACATGTTAAAATGTCCTGCAAGGACATGCCAAAATGTCCCAGAGGGATGTGCAACAAGTTTCTGGCATAAAAACTTTTTACTTTAGTTTGTGGCGTAAATTAAAATTGAGTCTAAAAATGTGACATCTATGTGAATTCTCCAAATACTTGATATTCTTTTTAAGAAATTAAAATTAAAATGTAAGAAAGAATAAAAATAAAAAACAATGCATAACATTCATATAAATCAACAAAAAATACAAAAAGAAAAAAAAGAAAATGACCTCCCTCTCCTCCGTTGTCACCCTACCCCCCTCTCGCTCATCTGACTCCCGCGAGCACAACCCCACCCCAAATTTCATATCCAATTTCTCTAAACCTAGAGATTCATTTGTCTCTACTTCACTCCTCAGACAATGGGGCTTTCTTGTCTTTTCTTCGCGTTTTG